>SRLM01000768.1:0-11796 GCA_015708895.1 Populus ilicifolia
GAGACCTGAAGTTCCTCTCCAATTGTTTTTCCAATGATGTCTAGACTTTTTGGGTATTAACTCATTGTTCTCATTTGTTATCACAGTGACTCTAGACTTTTTGGGTACAACTTGAGTAGGACTTACCCATTTGCTGTCAGATATAAGATAAATGATTTCATTACTTAGAAGCTTAATGACTTTATTTTTCACTACTTCTTTCATATTAGGATTTAGCCTTCGTTGCATTTCTCTAGAGGGTTTAGCATTTTCCTCCAAATAAATTATGTGTACAAATCAAAGAATTAATTCCTTTTATATCAACTATGGTCCATCCTAATGCATTTTTGTGCATTTTCAGAGTTTTTAGTAACTAACCTTCTTGATGTGCATTAAGTTTGGAAGAGATTATTACCGGAAAAGTTTTATTTTCTCCTAAAAATGAGTATTTGAGATTAGATGGCAATGACTTCAAATCAAGTTTGGGTGGTTGAAAACTTGAAAGTATGGACTTAATTGATCGTGGTGGGAATTCCTTAATTTGCAGCCTCCAATTACTTGTCTTTGATTCTTCCTGAAAATAAATCATTTGTAAATCATCAGATTCATCAATCTCAATTTCACTAGAAGTGGTTGAAAATTGATCATCAATTAATTTTTCAGTAAACTCCACTTCCTATAAATCATTATCATCTCTAGGTTGCTTGTAAATGTTGAAAATATTTATCTCCAATATCATGTTTCCAAATGATAGCTTCGTCAGTCCATTTCTACAATTAATCAATGCATTAGAAGTTGTAAGAAAGGGACGTCCTAAAATAACAGAAAATGAATTACATACTTTAACAGGTTGTGTGTCCAAGACAACAAAATCTACATGATAAATGAATTTATCAACTTGTACTAACACATCTTCAATTATTTCTCTAGGCACTTTTATAGATCTATCGGCAAGTAAAAGAGTTATAGAAGTTGGTTTTAACTCACTTAGACTGGACTCTAAAGAAATGAATTTGGAAGTAATTTCACACTAACATCGAGATCAAGTAACGCTCTTTCAATTTTATACTCTCCAATAAACTAAGAAATTGTAGGACAACCAGGGTCTTTATATTTCAAAGTATTATTGCTTTGAAGAAGAGCACTTACTTATTCGGCTAGAAAGGCTTTTTTTTTCACATGTAGTTTCCTCTTGACAATGCATAGATCTTTCAAAAATTTAGCATAGAAAAAAACCTGTTTAAGTGCATCCAGCAAAGGTATATTGATCCTTACCTATTTGAAAGTTTTAAAAACGTCAGAGTTGTGATTGACTTTCTTTTGTTTGGTCATAGCTTAAGGAAATGGAAGTGCTGGCGGAGAATCAGTCTTTTCTTTGTAATTTTCATATTCAACCCCTTCCTTACCCTCAGAGGTTGACTCATAATCTTTCTCATAAGGTTCAAGAGAGAGCTTTTCAATAACCTTACCACTGTAAAGAGTAGTGACTAATTTGACTTGATCCATGTATTGGCTTTCGAAACTACTTGCATTTACATTATATTGCCTCTTAGGATTTTATTATGGTTAAGATTGAAACTTATCTTTCTCTTAAAAACTGAGAGCATATGTTAATTTTGCAAGAGTATCTTTAAAATCTGTCATGTTTTGAGCAAGTTGAGTATTGATTGTCTCTTGCTTTTCAATGAATGCATCCAATGTTTCCTCAAGATTTCTTCTAGGAGGTGAAGCATAAGGAGGTGCATATGCATAAGAATTTTAGAAATTGTGGTGTGCTTAAAACGGTGGTTGTGAAGTTTATACATTGTTGTTCTCACTTTTCCACCTAAAATTTGGGTGATTTCTCCAACCAGGGTTGTATGTTTGTGAGTATCGGTTGTGGTTGGCCCTTTGAAAACTATTTAAAGCATGACCTTATTCATGGAGACATTTCTTAAAAGAAGATAAGGTTGGACAATTATTGGTTGAGTGTTTATTTATTTCACATATTTGACACACAATATTTTCAACAGATTTTAATTAACCACTTTTTTTCAATTCTAGTGCCTCGACTTTTCTAGCTAAAGATGCAAACTTGGCTTGTAGGTCATGATCTTCCCTAAGGTTATACATACCTCCACTAGACATATGAGATTGAGTTTTACGCAGTGCCTTAAAAGTACTCGCGGTGCCCTAATTTTAACCATTTTCAGCTAACAAGTCTAAGTACTCCATTGTTTCATTAGGATCTTTATCTGTAAAAGTTCTATTATACATCAATTCAACCATTTGCCTATCTCTAGGTGTTAACCCTTCATAAAAATATAAAACCTACCTCCATGTTTCAAAACCATAATGAGGGCAAGAACTAAGCAAGTCTCCATACCTATCCCAACATTAGTAAAATATTTCTCCTTGTTTTTTAGTAAAAATGGTGATTTGTCATTTGATAAAGTTTGTTCTATGATACGGGAAAAACTTCTTTAAAAACTATTGTTGCATATCATCGCAAGCACGAATGGATCCTGGTCTCAAATTTTATAGCTATGTTTTAGCTTTATCTTTTAATGAAAAAGGAAAACAGATACGGACTTCTTTGTTGTTGCCACAATTTGGACTTGAAAATAGCCTTTTTAAGTCTTGGGCTCTATATGAAAGTTGTATGCCTATGTCATACCTTTCCATCCATATAAAGTAGAGCTAAATTTGAGATCTATAGCTCTAGATATGACCCAATAACCAAACAGTATTCTGGTTTGGATTGCACCGGCATCTCTTTTCTAAGTTTGATCATCTCTTTGTCCTTTCATTTTCAATTCTTAAATTCATCAATCAATCCTTTTATTTATATGATAGGCCTGCATTTAAAATGAACATTTACCATAAATTAAATGTATCTTATATTATTAGATGTATTATTGTAAAACATGCTTTAGTTAAGGAGTTATTGATACTTCAAGGAATTCGAGGACTCACCTGATAATTGGACCTTTGCTTCAATCAACCAGTGAATATCTTTAGAAATTTCATGATTTATTAACAACCTCAATCTTGCACATCTAACATGGTAAATTTTTGTAATCGCATTTTGAGGCAGAATGGGAAAATACTTTTTTAATTTTTCAAGATTAGTATTCATTTTCAAATGAAAATTGAAAGAGAGATTCATAGAATTGCACAAATATATATACAAATGTCAATTATTATGTGAAACTGAAAGAACCAACTTAAGTCACGGAGTACCATTGTTCGCTATTTGACCGGGGTGAGAGAAACTAGCAAAAATCACTCAAAAAAACAATGTGTGAAAAATAAAATAATAAACATTTATCTATGAGATCATTCAAACTAGTTGATTTATTTTCACTAGGAAAATTATCAAAGTAAGCATTGTCATTCATTGAATTCTCAATATCACAGGCCCTATAAGGATTGCTCCATCTTAATCTTAGCTCTCTAGAGAATGAATAAAGTTGAGAATTATAAAACAAAACGTTTTTACCAGTATCAACTTTTTGACAATTTTCACAAGTTTTGTAGAATGCATGCGTGTCCTTGAACATGGTGGCAAAAAATATTTATTTTGAAATATTTTTGCAGCTATCTTTTTTTGATGAAAAATAACTCTCACATGCTTCAAAATGACAATGTTTAATGACACTACTTACATCATTGTCGGGAATGAATCTTTGAAATATTTGATTAGGATAATATTTGAATAAGTTAGGGTCATCTTAATAAAAGTTCTTCACTTCATTCAAAAACTTTTATTTGTCTTGGGTACTCCAATTAGCTGGCAAATCTCCTAAAGCAAGAAAATTGATATTTTTATCATACCAAGGCATTGGATTAAGAGAAAGTAAGGATTTGTTAGGAAAGTAATCATCATTTGGTGTGATGTTAAATGTTGAATTTGTTATCACTTTTTACAAAAGATTCGCATCAATATTTTCAGTACGTTTTTCATCTGTGATTTCTTTCTTAGAATAAATCATTTACAAATCTTCAGATTCATCCAACTCATTTTTACTTAAAGTAGATTCAAGTTAATCATAAACTAATCCATCAATATGATTTACTTCTTTCAAATCATTATCATCTCCAGGTTGTTTATAAATATTGAAAATATTCATCTCCAATGTCATGTTTTCAAATGATAGTTTCATTAGTACATTTCTATAATTAATCAATGCATTAAAAGTTGTGAGAAACGAACGTCCTAAAATAACAAGAAATGAATTACATGCTTCAATAAATTGTGTGCCCAAGACAATAATATCCACAGGATAAATGAATTTATCAACTTGTACTAACACATCTTCAATTATTCCTCTAGGTACTTTTACAGATTTATCGACAAGTAAAAGAGTTATAGAAGTTAGTTTTAAGTAAAAAAATTATAAAAGTTAGTTTTAACTCACCTAGATTGAGACTTTGAAAAACTGAATATGGAAGTAAATTCACACTGGGTCTAAGATCAAGTAAGGCTCTTTCAATTTTATATTCTTCAATAAAGCAAGAAATTGTAGGACAACCAGGGTCTTTATATTTCAAAGCATTATTGTTCTGCAGAATGGCACTTACTTGTTCGGCTAAAAAGACTTTCTTTTTAACATTCAGTTTCCTCTTCAGAGTGCATAAATCTTTCAAAAATACCATAAGAAAGAACATGTTTAATAGCATCCAGCAAAGGTATATTAATTCTTACTTGTTTGAAAGTTTTATAAATTTTAGAATTGTGATTGACTTTCCTTTGTTTGGTCATGGCATGAGAAAATGAAAGTGTTAATGGAGAATCAGTCTTTTCTTTGCAAATTTCAGATTCAACCCCTTTTTTACCCTTAGAGATTGACTCATCATCTTTCTCACAAGGTTCAATAGTGGGTTTTTCAATAACCTTACCACTATAAAGAGTAGTGACTAATTTGACTTGATCCATATAATGGCTTCCGAAACTAATTGCATTTGTATTATATTGCCTCTCGGGATTTTGTTGTGGTTAAGATGGAAACTTACCTTTCTCTTGAAAAATGAGAGCATATATCAATTTTGCAAGAGTATCTTTAAAATCTGTCATGTTTTAAGCAAGTTGAGTATTGATTATCTCTTGCTTTTCAATGAATGCATGCAATGTTTCCTCAAGATTTTTTCTAAGAGGTGGAGCATAAGGAGGTGCATATCCATGAGAATTTTGGAAATTATGGTATACTTAAAACAGTGGTTGTGAAGTTTGTATATTGTTATTATCACTCTTCCAACTGAAATTTGGGTGATTTCTCCAACTAGGGTTGTATGTTTGTGAGTATAAGTTATGATTGGCCCTTTGAAAACTGTTTAAAGCATGGACTTGTTCATGGAGACATTCCTTAAAAGTAGGCAAGGTTAGATAGTTATTGGTTAAGTGTTCATTTGTTTCACATATTTGACACACAATGTTTTCAACAGATTTTAATTAACCAATCTTTTTCAATTCTAGTGCCTTGATATTTCTAGCTAAAGATGCAAACTTGGCTTGGAGGTCATGATCTTCTCTAAGGTTGTACATACCTCCACTAGAAGTATGAGGTTGAGTTTTACTCGGTGCCTCATAAGTACCCGCAATGTCCCAATTATTTTCAACTAACAAATCTAAGTACTCTATTGCTTCATCAAGGTTTTTATCTTTAAAAGTTCTATTGCACATCAATTCAACCATTTGTTTATCTCTAGGTGTTAACCCTTCATAAAAATATGAAACCAATCTCCATATTTCAAAACCATGATGAGGGCAAGTATTTAACAAATCTCAATACCTATCCCAACATTGGTAAAATGTTTCTCCTACTTTTTTAGTGAAAGTAATGATTTGTCTTTTGAAAGAGTTTGTTCTGTGAGATGGAAAAAACTTCTTTAAAAACTGTTGTTTCATTTCATCCCAAGCACAAATGGATCCTGGTCTTAAATTTTATAGCCATATTTTAACTTTATTTTTTAATAAAAAAAGGAAAAAGCTTTAATTTGATGGTGTTCATACTACAATTTGAATCATTATATGTGTTACAAACCTCCTCAAATTCGCTTAAATGCAATTTTGGATTTTCCAATTTTGAGCCATGAAAAGAAGGTAAAAGTTGAATAATATCTGGCTTAAAATTAAAATGGGATGCATCAGAAGGAAAAAATATGCATGATGGTGCACTTGTTCTTATGAGATTCATGTGGTCTCTAAGTTTTCTAGCACGGATATTCTCATTATTCTCATTATAAAGTGATTGATTATCTTCTTCGGTTATATTTTCTGAAAATGATGAGGATACCCTACAAAGTCTACCACTTGATGTACGTGACCACACTCTCATGCACGTGTAGAAATAGAATAAAAGGAATAAGAAAACAAAAAAAATAAGAGAAAAGAAATAAAGTTATATATAAGAAAAGTGAAAAGAGAAAATAAAATAACTACTATAATTTATATAAGAACTTACCTCCCTGGCAACGGCGTCAAAAACTTGACACGACTAAAAGATTAATATCTTCTTCCAAGTGCAGGAGTGTCGAAATAATAAATAACCTGGCAAGACCGGGATTAAACCACAGGGAGGTTAAATTATAAATTATAGATGACAACAATAATAGTAACAACAACAATAATAATAATAATAAAGAAAAAGAAGGAGATGAAGAAGAAGATGATGAGAACTTCGAGATGGGATATTAATGTAAGGATTAAACAGTAATAATAACAAATATCAAGTTTAGAGGTTCCAGTAATAGTATGTCAAACAAGTATAGTATAAACTCTTATTATTCAATTGAAAACTACACACAAAGAAGGTTCCAATCAGATTATAGATTGTTAACATGATTACATTAGTCATCTTATTCGATTAATGTTAATACTTGTAAATCTCGTCAAGCATTCATGATTATAACTTATGATAACAACAAATCAAGTTTCTTTCATAGCTCAGGTGTTAGTTATACCATACAATATGGGCTATAAAAGTACCAAGCATTTATTGTACCAAGTATTATACAACATAAATCAAGATTAGTCATTTAACAAGCAAAGTATTAAAGAGTGAACAAGATAACAAATACAAAACATGTTAGTATCAAACATTAAAGTCTATATTGAGTTTACATTAAACTTATTCTTACACCATTAGTGTAGCCTTTTCACCTTACTATAATAAACTTAGCTAGATATAATGAAAGAAAGAAAAATAAATAAACAAAATAAGAATATAAATAAGATAAGAGTTAACTAAGTAAAGGAAAGGAAATGAAAGGCATAAATTTGATATTAATGAAAGCAAAGCATAAATATTATAAAAAAAATACAAAGAAGAAAGAAAGAGCATGATATTGATCTGAAACCTAAGATGCCTAAATGCATGGCAAATGCCTCCTTTTATAGGCCAAAATTGAGAACTATTGATTTGATAACTAATTGATGAGTGGGTGACCAACTCTTGACTTGGTGACAATCTGTATCCTCTCTTGTCTACCCAAAATGTTATTGATAACGTCAAAATTAGAGTCACTTGAAAACATGAAAGTTATAGAAAATTATCTTAATTTTCTTATGTGATAAATTTAGGTCATTTGGACTTCTAGAATGTCAGATATGGGCAAAAAACTGAATAATGCTCAAGCTGGAAGACAGATTCAGACTTCTTTATTATTGCCACAATTTGGACTTGAAAATGGCCTTTTTAAGTCTGGTGCTTCATATGAAAGTTGTAGGTCTATATATTACCTTTCCATCCATATAATGTAGACCTAAATCTGAGATCTACAGCTCTAGATATGACCCAATTACCAAACAGTGTTCCGGTTTGGATTGCATCAACATCTCTTTTCTAAATTTGGCCATCTCTTTGTCCTTTCATTTTCAGTTCTTAAATTCATCAATTAATCCTTTCATTTATGTGATAGGCGTGCATTTAAAATGAACATTTATCATAAATTAAAAGTTTCTTATATTATTAGATGTATTGTTATAAAACATGTTTTAGTTAAGGAGTTATTAATACTTCAAGTACAAAAATGATAATATAAAACCTTAATAAAAATATCATTTTAAGTATTAATCACTAAGGCTTTGCTTTTTCTTTTTTTTTTAATCTTTGGAGTGTCTAGTTTGAGCAAGTTGTTCTAAGTTGCTCTTTTAAAAAACCAGAGTTGTCGATGTGTAGTTGGTGGTACGTGTAATGAAGCTAGTTGTTATATCATTTATTGAGGGAGTGGTAAAGTTCAAAATTATTGTTATGTAAATAGAATAAATTCAATACACACTTTCATTTTTTAAGTGATTTTTTGGAGATTTGAAAGAGCTAATATAATTATAATTGAGAGGTTGGTTAGTTTCTCGTGCCTTGCTGTTTATGAGTCATCAACCATGAAGTGAATTTTTTCATATATGAAAAATAGAAATGAAGTAGAAATTGTTCAAGTTCTCACATATAGTGTCACTCATTAAATCAAAAAACCTTCAAGTTGAATTAGGCCTTTCCAAGGCTGGTGCAATGCGTTTTAAAGAAATTTGTATTAAGTTAAGTGAGATTTACGGTTTTTGAACTTCTATAAAAACAAGTTCTTTATTCAGATGGGGGATTCTTCAATGTTTAAGTTAGTAAACTATAAAAGAAAAATAATGTATAACTAAAGGAACAATAACAAAGAGCATAAAAGAGTATATATTGTGAATGTCATGTGGAGAATGTATATTGTGATTATCATGTGTTATGTTATTGTTTGGCCTATTGTTTGTTGTTGTTGCTAAGTGACTAAGGTATTTATATACCATAATCAATTGAAATTGCTCTATGGAGAACAAGGTTGCAATTATGCCGTACAAGATTAATAATGAAGAACAATTACCTTTATTATATAACGTATAAAATATGTTATTGAGTGGAGATGTTGCACTATATAGATAAACATTGCATTAACCATTAACAATAACTAAATGTATAAAATATGTTATTGAGTGGAGATGTCGCACTATATAGATAAACATTGCATTAACCATAAACAATAACTATTGGTAAGACGAGTAGATGTGTCATAGCTATTATCAATATAGACAGGCATTTATATTGACAGTTTATACACCTCTATAATGAAGAATTAGGTGTGTCAAGTTATTACATAGCTATATACTAATGAAACGATGCCTATAATTTTTACAATTACATGACACACGACACACGAGTTAATATGTTTTCTCTTTTTTCCTTTTGTTTTCCTTTTTTACTTTACATGTTCTTTTGTCAATTAGATTTTATGGATTAAATTGGAGAACTATTGAAGAATCCAGAACTAAAGTTGAGAAAAGAAAGGAAAAGTTAATCTACATGTGTAACAGATACTAGCATGTGAACAAGTCTATATTGCTTATTGTTTGTGGCAGCACATATGACTTTCATGAATGATATTTTTTCTTAGTTTTGTTAGATTTGTCTTGTCAAGGGATACTCTAATGACTTCTTTTTCTTTCTTAGATTGTGAGGTAGTTTCTTGTTATCCTAAGTTTTTCAATTTGGCATTTTTTATACATATAACTAATTTGTTTTTGTTGACCGGTTGGCTTTTGTAGTCTTTTTTTTATTTTTGTTTTTGTGACAGTTACCAGTTGGCTTTTGTAGTCTTTTTTTATTTTTGTTTTTGTGACAGTTAGAACTTTCTCTCTATTTTTTTGTTTTACTTTAGGCCTTGCCTTTGGCCCATCAAATAACGTATTAGCATTTCGTCTTCTCAGAGTATTTGTCCTTGCTGGGAAAACTCTAAATATTGCGTTCATGTAAAAGGGAAAATCAAAATGAGCCCTTCCTTTGAACAAATAACACTATAGGAGGTAGAATTATTATTATTTTTTTTGTTCCTGTATATATTAAAGAACTACCTGGTTTCCAAACATATAGAAGGAAAACCGAAGGAAACGTTAAGAGGCAATCTAAGCAAGATCTTTGGCCATTGACAAATGTAGGTGGGGCTGGGACATCTTTTAATGCTGTCAGTGTCAATTAAGTAAATAATATTCCATCGCAATCCTGGGTAGGCTCTACTGTAGAATCCGCTGTAGGGCATTTCTGCCAGGTGAAGTTTTCTTGTGAAAAAAACACAACCGTACTAAGATCATTACACTCACAACAAAGAAACAAATTGACTTGGACATTCTGTGTCGATCGTTAAAACTCATAGCTTGTATCTCATATTTGAACTCACGGTGTCCCACTGAATATCATGGAGCTCTTTGTAAGCTATCAAATTTGCACAGGTAAAGAGATATAGTACCACGATAACGTTCAGATTTCTCTAGAATAAACAATTAAGCACGAAACACGAATGAAAGAAGCTAGCTAGATTCATTAAATACATTGTTTTCGTTTACAATGAGAAAAAACAATGGGACTTGGTGCAAATTTAAAGGAAATAGAACACATTTCGGGCTCTCTTTCGAATCCTCTACCGGTGCAAACTTTCAACTCTTTCAATGCATAAATAGAACCCGATGTTGTCAAAAAGCAGCCACATTGACCAGAAGTCCCGCTACCAGAAGGAAAAAAGAGATGCAGAAGGCTTAATTAAACTTATTGGCTCTATCATATTCAAGAAATTAGCTACATTTTAAGGTCGGCAATTCCATTATTACATAAGTTAGTATAATCAATTTGTCATTATATATAATTATGATAGTAATAATTATAATAATAAAAATAAAAATATACTATATAGTACCGCAAAAAAAAAAAAACAGTTTGTATATGATTAATAATCCCAAAGGGAGTCATGCTCATGCTCCATTTCACCCCACTCATCACTGAGTTCGACATCAATATCATCTCCCATAGCCACAGGCTCATCCAACAGAAGAGCCCCAGCTAACTCCGTCCACATTTTTGGTGAGTCCAGCGGTGCCTCATTTATAGCTTGAATTTGGCTTGGTGACAACCCAACCCTAACAGGACCTAAACTGCCGCCGCCGCCACTAGAGCTACCACTTACTCCCTCTGAACATTTTATCGGTCTCCGAAACAGCGAAGCCGCCTCTTGTGCTGCCATTTGCACATCCTCAGTGCTAGAGCTCGCCGGCCGGGGCAAACAATCCACCATATCTGGAAAGTTTAGTTGAGCCCCACGTCCTCTAAGGTGTAATGCTGCCACATCATATGCCGCCGCGGCCATTTCAGGCATCTCATAACTCCCAAGCCAAATTCTTGTCTTCTTACCAGGCTCCCGGATTTCGGACACCCATTTGCCCCATTTTCGCTGTCGTACACCTCGATATCTTGGCGGACTAATCCCCAGATGGACGTCCCTGGTTCTTCCTTCCATTGTAACAAGTAGAACGAAGGTTTTCTCTACTGATGAATGGTATTCCGGCAATGCACTAGTACAAATTAATGATTGTGTAGAACTATGACAGCCGAGAGAGCGTGACACAAGAGTGTGTGCTAATCTATAAATAGATGGGGCACATCAATCGAATGATTTGGATGGGAGGAGGAGGGAGTTTCCTAGTAGTTACGTTTAAGTGCGGGAGATGCTGGCAAAGCGTTGCATGTGCTGGGGTTTTGAATGAATGGCAAATTCATACCTTGCGATGCATTGTTCCATTTTTATAATATTATCATGGTCAGCCTAGAACAACTACTCACATATTCATAAAATATAATAAAAAGAAAAAACAACTCCATTCTTAAAAACACATGGTCTGTATAATTACGATAAAATTATAGATATTGGTATTATTTCTTCAATGGTGTGTGGAGCTTCTATTTCTGTCCAGATTTTTTCTCCTTCTTAATAAGTTTTTTAGATTGCTATGGATATCCAAACCAGTTTATATAT
>SRLM01000768.1:11801-66596 GCA_015708895.1 Populus ilicifolia
ATATATATATTAATTTTATAAATATTAAAGTTAATAATAATATAATTTTTTAATAATATTAAAATTTATTAAATTTAAACGGATAATATCTTAAAATTAATAATTATATAAATTTTTAATTGAATCGGCCATGTTTGGAAATGAAAATCTACACCTGACTAATTAAAGCTAGATTTCTCAGGATTTTAGATAATTAATAGATACTGTTGTCGCCTAGCTAGGCTAGAAGCATTTCATGTTGTACGTAATGTGTCCTTCCATGTTAAGCCCATCAGCACTAGAAGGAATGGAATTTTTAGAACAGAGACAGCCTCCAAATTTTTATTTTTTCAGTCAGCTGACACTTTCTCATGCGAATTCTACTACTATTTGAATTAATGAAATATGACAAATCATTCATGAGCAGGTGGTTCGTGAAATTTGCAATTTGCTGCTATATAATTCTTCTAAATAATTTATATCTTATACTTTAATTAGAAAAATTAAGATGTGAGATTCAAGTTCATAATCATTTAATTCTTAAGAGCTTTAATATTGAATAATTGTTTTATAGTATTCTCCAATATTTAGAAAAGAAATTGTATATTAAGTACATGATCTAATTTAATTTTCATTTTCCTCTAATTTCTTGGAACCCGTAATATATATATATATATATATGTAGGTTTTTTCACCTAAGGTATTATCTCCAAACAAAACATTGTCCTCATAAGGGATCGTAAAGCATTTCTTTCTTTCTTTTTCAACGAGGACAGAGGATACCAATGTGTCAAATCTTAGGCTTTGCGAATTACATAGAAACCACTTTAGCGTGTTGTGAAGTTTTTTGTTTTTTTGTTTTTTTTTTTTATCTAGCGGTTCGAATCTCACCTACGGTATCTTGCAATTAATGGTATATTTAATATTGTAGCTATTTCTAGAAAGATTATAAGCATCGACCTCAGCATGGGGCCAATAAGTATCCTTTCAAATAAAAAAGAATAATTTAATATAAACATAATGTTTCCTGTCTAAAGTGTGAAACAACATTTCTATCTTTTTTTATTAAAAAAAAAACGTTTGAAAAAGCTCCCATTAAAAAAATTAAAAATCACTTGCATAAGTTGACATTTCAACTTCTTAAATTTTAAAATAGGTACATTTAAATAAATATATTTTTAAAATTTATAAATATAAAAAAAAAATTAAAAACAATATAACTAATTAAAATAACAAATTTTATTACCATCAGTAAAAGTAAAACTATGAAAGTTGTTTCTTTTAGTTTTGTTTAACAAATGTAGTGTTGAAGACTTTCTCTTTGTTATATGGTTGAGAGTGCTACCATTTTTTCTATCTTTTAGTGTGGCGTGTATTAGAAGAGGTTGGATGGTTTGTTATCAATGAATGTTTTTTAGTTTTTTTTAATTATAGGTTGGTTTTTTTTATTTTGATTTTTAATTTTTTTTCTTGATTTTTTTGTAAAAACATTTTTCAATTTAATTCTTATTTTTTTATTTATTTCCGTGATCACATTGTAAAAGTTTTATTGATTTTCAACTTCTCATTTCAATAAAAATTTAGGGTATATTATTTTTTTAATTTAGTCCTTATTTTTTAGATTTTTTTTCTTTTTATTAGAGTTATATTTTTTTCAAATTAACCCTCAAATTAAAACAAAATTAGTTGCTCCCTAATTTATTTTCTATTTCAATTTTTGCTCTTATTCTTTTAATTATTTTTTTTTGTTTTAGATCCTTTCATCTAATTAATTTTTTTTTAATTTTATTCTATAGCATTTGATTTATTGAGGATTGTGGTTTTTTTTTTCATATATGATATTTTCAATATAATAACTCTAGTCACTAGTTTGAAAAGTTAACGTGGATCAATATCTTTTTTTTCTATTTTATTATTTAATATTAGTTTTTTTTAATTATTTTTGTGATTATCTTCAATTTTTTTAATTAGATTATCCCTGATCTAATTCATGTTTTGAGATTAAACTAGATTTGCTTGCCTCTTATTGTCAATTTTTCATCCAAGTTGTACTTCAAAAGATTTTTGGTCCTTATATATATAAATATTTAGGGCCTAGATATTTTTATGATAAAACTTGGAGATAGTAACATGGAAATTCTTTTGGGTTATACACTGGATTTGGAGATTTTGATGGTTATTTAGTGTGTGTTTGGTATTATAGTACAATATATTTTTAAAAAATATTTTTTAATTAAAATATTTTTTTATAAGTTATCAAAAAGTACATAAAAATTATTATTTTAATATATTTTTAGACAAAAAATAGATTAAAAAGAAAATTAAACAACAAAAGTAATTGCTTCTTTAATCATATCAATGCTATCATCATCCCAAAAAAAAATTGAACCTATTTAAAGCTCTAGTAAGTTTTTATACTTTAAGCCTCAGACTTTTCAAATTTCTTTAATAATAAAATAAATTACATTAACTTTATAATTAGTGAAATTATTACCATCTTCTAAAAATTTGAAAGTTTGACAAATACTCTCTCAATTTGTTTTTGAAAACAAATCCCTCTTTAAAAGTAATTATTCAAAAACTTTTTTATACTCTTGATACTAGTTTATATGATTTTATAGTAAATTTATTATTAGTATTAAAGAAAATTTTGTGAATGTCATCTTAAATGGAGTTCTTATTAAAATTTAAAAATTTCATTCATATCAATCATTTTATGTATTTTAAAGTGGAAAATAAAATTATTAATAACTAATATTTATTTTTTATAATAATTGAAGCAACTTAATTTGTAAAATAGATATTTCAGTTTTGAGTAAAGTAGTTTAAATTTTAACTAAAAAGATGAAATATAGCATAACACTAGATAAGGGGCTTGTACTTCACTGTGAGCAGATTGAATTTTTTGTAATGTGAAAAAGTGATGTTCGAGCAATGTTGATGTATTTTAAATAGAAAAAAAATTCATAACTTGAAATCATAAAATAAAAATAAAAAACAAATACAATTTTTCAATCCCTGAAAATCTAAATGTATAAGGATAAAATAAAAAAATTATTTAACAAAAATAAGTCTAAAAAACCAAAGAACTAAGAAATCAAAGTGAAATCATTAAAACTTATAAGTAAAATCTTGTAAATAAAATAATCTAATAAAAAAATATGGCAACACCTACGACTCGGGGTTTAGGATGGTTCATATTTTAAAAGAAATTTAAAGAGAATTGACCTAATATAAAATTATCTAAAACAAGAGTTGACCCTTGACCTTGTCAACCCATGACAAACCTAGTCAAAACTCATTGACTATCTTCTTTTATTTTTACTTTATGTGTAAACTAATTTTTTTTACTTAAATCAACATATTTGACACGTGATTGAATACTCGCCTCGGATTGACTCGCGGACAATAAGAGGGTTGACTAAAATTTTGAATTAAAAGAAAAAATTAATTTAACAAATTAATTCAAATCAAAAAATAAAAAATAAAGAGAATGAGAATGATGACCAAATTTAAAAAATATAAAACCAAGAATATGGATACAAGGATAAAATTGAAAACAAAATAAAATTTGATAAAATGGCTAAAAATGAAAATTTAAAATCAAAATAATGAGTGCCTAATCTTAAATATTATCAAACTTTAAATTAAATGGTGAAATTAAAAAGAAAAATCAAATTAACATAAAGAATCCAAAATAAAAAATAAAAATCAAGAGAATAATAATCAAATTTTAAAAAAATCAAGATTATAGATCCAATGATAAAATTAAAAATAAATTAAAATTCGATAGAAGATCTAGAAGTTAAAATTTAAAATTAAAACATTAAGGACCTTAAATATCATCAAGCTTTGAATTTAAGGGTATGATTAGAAAAAAAAATTAAATTCATAATAGAATCTAAAATAAAAAATAAAAATAAAGAGAATGTAGACCAACCTTGAAGAAATTAAAAATCAAAATTATAGATAAAAGGATAAAATTGAAAATAAAATAAAATTTGGTAAAAGAAATAAGAATCAAACTTAAAAATCAAAATATATAATGTCAAATATAAAATGTCATAAAATAAAAGGATAAAGTTAATTTTTTTAATGTCCAATACAAAATTCAATGAAGAAGAAGAGAGAGAAAATGATATAAAAAAAAGGATAATTAATGACAAATTATCATTGGAAACACTACATGCGCCGCTTTAAATAAAAAAATGGGTCGAGAAGGTTTAAATATTGTAACAAAAACTGATGTTATTTCATTAAATATCGACTTATGTATTGTTTAAAAAATATATAGCTGCATTACATGGTACTCATGCACTAATATTTTCTTTTCAATAATTTATAAAAATAAAGAAAGATTAAATTATTCATAACCTAACTTGATAATGACTAAAAAACATATAGAAAATGACAAAAACACCATCAACACGAAACTTAAAAAATTTGATTTTAGAAGTAATATAGTCATTTCAATTTTAAAATAAAAAAATACCCTTTAAAATAAAATGAAAATAAAGTTTAAGGACAATTTAATATATATTTTTTTTAATATTTTAAGATTTTAATATTTTAATATGTTATAAAGTTATGAGATGACTGTAATTACCCTCCTGGATTCGACAATGATATTTGAATCCTTATGAAAACAAAGCATGTTATTTTGTAGGGTAAGGGTAAAATAGTAAATTTATTGTGCAAAGTACAATAAATTGTGAATGTAGTAAGAATTGTAAAAGTAAAATATTGAACTTTTTAAATTTTTTTTATATAATTTTCAAATAATAATAAAAAAATAATTTTTATTTATTGTTCTACAAAGTTATGTATCTACTAACAAATTAAGGCTCTCTAATGAGTACTTCATATAAATATTAAAATCTATATGCCTCTTAATGCCTTGTAATGTGTGCCTTTAAGGTCATCTTGTAGAATATTTCGTATTAATATACCTTATTAATTTAAATGTTGGATTTACGTATTTAAATTGAGTGGTTTTTTATTTGTATATATAAATTGAGTGTTTAATTTGACAAAAAAAATATATTTAAAATTTTATAAATAATTAAAATAAAACAATACTTTCTGCAGTTTCTAATATTAATTTTTCAAGTGTGTATTATATATTATAGTGTAGATGATTTTTTATTTAAAAATATATCAAAATATTTTTGTAAGATTTTTATATTTAAAATTAAAATATGAAAATCATTGAAGCATATAAAAAAATACATATTAATTTAATATTTTTTAAAAAATTACATGGAATAAGTTCAATAGCCAAAAGTAAACTTAATCTCCAGTCAGCTGATAAAGTTAAAAAGTGTTCTATTCATGACGCGGTTTACTGCCAAGTGTCGGTGAAAGGGACTGGATACCCGGTCACCTAGGTTGATTTCCCATTAATTAACAGCCTAAAATCAATCACTCTCTGATTAAGATTTAAAAAAGCCATTTATTTATTGTGTTAATTTTTCTCGCCACGGTAGGGACCATTTCTACCTGTTTCAAACGGAGTCAAAACGGTGGAAGCGGTCAAACATCTGAAGGTCTGATTTGATTTACATTGTGGTCAAAATACTGTTAGTTTAAAATTTGATTTTCTTATTTAAAATTAATATTTTTAAATTATTACTTTTAACGTTAGAAATATTTTTTTAAAAAAATATTATTTAAATAAAAAATTAAAATGCAAGCTCATCGGAGTTCCGAACATCCCTTAGAGACAAGGGGTCAAAGATCACGTGTGAAATCATACTATGGCTAGGAAAAAGTTGACAAAACGTGACGTTTGGGAAGGAAAAAAAAACAGGGGGGGTGGTCAAATGGACATATGGCAGATAGAAAACTGCGTATGTGCAGAAGCAGCAAAGGCTTCTTCCTTCCTTGGTTTCTTACAGCTATGTTATGTGAAGAAAACAGACTTCGAATCCTGATTAGTGGATAATTGGTTCACCTAATTTTTGATAAAAAGTAATGAATTTCTAGTCATTATTAATAATTAGGAGGTGAAATCTTGTTATTTTCACCAACTTTCTTTTACCTTTTTCGTGGTCTGCCCATGTACGGCAATGCTTCAATTATCTTGTTCAATGAATTAAGTTGTATTCAAACTGAAACATGATTGCTTCGGTCAATCACTTTATTTTTCTAGTAATTAAATGTACTTTATTCACCTTCTGAGTATTATTTAATCATGTCTATTCTAATAATTTTTATTTTATACTTTATTCACCTTCTGAGTATTATTTAATCATGTCTATTCTAATAATTTTTATTTTAAATAAATATTATTTTTTAAATAAATACATAAATTTATAATTTTAGATCAAATCCCATGTAACTATAGTTGGAAAGTTATTATTTTTTTATAAAAATAAATAAATAAATAAAATGTTTTTTAAATAAATTTAGAATAAATAGATAAATATAAAATATATTTTATTTTCATTAATCATTTTGTTTCTGATAATAATATTATTTATTCAAACTCGAGTGATATCTAACTAAAAAATTTAGTGATATCTCAATTTTTATTTTATTTTTTAAATAAATTTAAGTTAAATAGATAAATTTATAATCTCAGGATCATAATTAATTTAAAATTTATTATTTTCTTAAAAATATAAATAAATAAGGTGTTTATGTTTTTGTAATTAAGTTATAAATGACAAAATAAATAGACTAAATCAGAGAAAAAATGGGATTACGAGACCATAGCATTAATTTAAACAACAAGCGACCTTCAAAAGATCAAGGACCAAACTACTTAATTTTCATGCGATACCATGTTGTCCCACAAGATGGAATGATTATGAGCACGTGATGTGTTGATTGTTGGGTCACGTGATTTAACGGGTAACCTAACGAAAACCAAAAAGAGTTAAACCGGCCAAAGCTCAAACTTCAAAGGCGTGTACTACGACTATCAAGTCAAGCAAATGTCGAGACAGCTGGATCCTAGCTGTCTTCATCTCTTTCTCTAAGCCCAATGTGATGTCATCACTCACGACCTTTTCACTTCTTTCTGAATCTAATGCACCGTCGTCACCGTCTTATTCCCATACCGTACTCAAGGACGGTTTCCGCGTACACTGGCAGCAGCCGGTTGACCATGTAGATACACGATGTTTAATCTCATAAGTGCCCCGGGGCCTTTCAATGAAGCGGTGAGAGAAAAAACCAGCAAAACTGATAAAAAATAATTTTAAATTCATGAGTGCCCCCAGGGCTCTCGATATGCTGCAGCGTGATTAGGATTTTAAGTTAAATCTTAAAGTAAAAAAAATAAAATAAAGTTATGCATGGACATTTTTTATAGGGAAATGAAAAAATGTTGTTTATATTTTATAAAATAAATTAAAAATATATAAAGTGATAAATAAATAAAAAATATTAATATTAATCTTTCTAATAAAAAAATAAACACAAAGATATCTGATTATTGTTTATATTTATTTTAACAAAGAGGATAATCATTATTGCTAATAAGATTTTGGTTTTCATCAAGTTTCATGAAACTAAAGAAGTATGAAAAATCAATCCATATCTAAAATTAAAGTTAAATTTTAAAAATTTTAAAAAATATTATCATTAATAAAAAAAATAAAATATAAGAGATCATGCCTAAACTTCAAGTCTGTAATAAAAAATTAAGACCTGCTGATACGACAAAAAGATTGATGTCTTCTCCCAAATGCAGGAGTGTCGAAATAATAAATAATCCGGCAAGACCGAGGTCGAACCACAACGAGGTTATTGTACAAATTATAAATATCAACAACAACAACAACAACAACAACAACAACAACAACAACAATAATAGTAGTAGTAGTAATAATAAAAATAATATAGAAAGAGAAGAAGATGATGATGATGATGAGAACTTGGAGATAGAATATTAAATTAAAGATTAAACAATGATAATAACAAATGTCAAGGTTAGAGGTTCCACTAATGGTATGTCAAACAAGTATAGTATAAACTCTTATTGTTCAATTAGAAACCACACATAAAGGAGGTTCCAATCAGATTATAGATTGTTAACATGATTACATTACTCATCTTATTCAATTAATGCTAATACTTGTAAATTTCGTCAAGCATTCATGATTATAACTTATGTTAACAACAAATCAAGTTCTTTTCATAACTCAGGTGTCAGTTATACCATATATTATGAGCTATGAAAGTGTCAAGCATTTGTTGTACCAATTGTTATACAACATAAATCAAGATTAGTCATTTAACAAGTAAAGTATTAAAGAGTGAACAAGATAACAAATATAAAACATGTTAGTATTAAACATTAAAGTTCATATTAAGTTTATACCATACTTATTCTTACACCATTAGTGTAACTTTTTCACCTTGACATAATTAACTTAGCTAGACATAATGAAAGAAAGAAAAATAGATAAACAAAATAAAAACATAAATAAGATAAGAGTTAACAAAGCAAAACAAAGGAAACGAAATGAAAGGCATAAACTTGATATTAATGAAAACAAAGCATAAACACTATAAAGAATACAAAGAGAGAAAACAAGAACATGATCTTGATCTGAACACCAAGATGCCTAAATGCATGGCAAATGCCTCCTTTTATAGGCCAAAATTGGGAACTATTGATTTGATGACTAATTGATGAGTAGATGGCCAACCCTTGACTTGGTAACAATCTTTATCTTCTCTTGTCTGCCCAAAACATTATTGATGACATCAAAATTAGAGCCACTTGAAAACATGAAAGTTCTAGGCAATTCTCTCAGCTTTCTTGTGTAAAACATTCAGCTCATTTCGACTTCTAGAACTCCAGATATGGCCAAAATACTGAACAGTGCTTGGGCTGGAGGACAGATTCAGGCTTCTTTGTTATTGTAACAATTTAGACTTGAAAATGACCTTTTTAGATCTTGGGCTCTATAGAAACGTTGTAGGACTATGTCTTACCTTTCCATCCATATAAAGTAGACCTAAATCTGAGATCTATAGCTCCAGATATGACCCAATTACCGAACAATGTTCCGGTTTGGATTGCACCGACATCTCTTTTCTAAGTTTGATAATCTCTTTGCCTTTGCAATTGAAGTTCTTAAAGTCATTAATCAATCCTTTTATTTATGTGATAGGCCTGCATTTAAAATGGACATTTACCACAAATTAAAGGTATCTTATATTATTAGATAGATTATTATAAAACATATTTTAGTCAAGGAGTTATTGATACTTCAAGTGCAAAATGATGATATAAAACCATGATAAAAATACACTTTTGAGTACTAATAACTTGCATATATAATATTTTTTATTTTTTTTTCTAGATAGTTTTTCGATCATATTCAATAGCTAGAAAATCATGATTAAAGCATTTAAATCTAAAAATTCATCTTTTAGATTTATTTTCACTTGAAAACAACTCGCAAACCCCATATAAACCTCAATAAATATATTTCCAATCCTAAAACATTCTTTAATAACTAAATAAATAAAAAAAAATAATTAAAAAAAATCTTAATAGAACCCACCCAATCTTATTTTTCTACAAGGTTGTAACTAAACACTATATTCATTGATTCTCTCACAAAGACAAACCTATTGGAATCAATATTGATTTTTTGATGGCTAGAATGTGACTATTCAAGCATTTTTTTTGGTGATTTTTTTTCAACATTCAAGAACTAAAAATTAAAGAAAATAAATTTTGGTATTAAAGTATTATGAAAATTAAAAATAATAAAATTTAAAACTTAAAAATAATTGCTAAAACAATAGATATCGGATGATTGAGAAATCAAATTTAGGGACCAAGCTAAAGATTTCTGAATCACAATCTAAATGAGGTATTTTTTGTGCTTTGTCAAATATGGTCCTTGTTCTATTAATTTTTATTTTCATCCTAAATTAAATTCTAGTATCTCAAAATTAATATCTAATTTATATTTGAATATACCGTAAAACTATCACATGCTAAATTAGACAAATTGAAACAAATGTATTTAAAAATGGTATTGTAACTTTAGAGGATGAAATTATAAAAATTAAAAGTTTTTAATCAAAATAAAAAAAGTACACCATTCATTTTGAATAACTTAATTCATAACATTCTCTCTCTAGCATGAAAATAATTTACTTTACAATAAATCTCCCATATAATTTAATTAGTTCTCTAATAAAGCACCTATTTCTTAAATTATATTCACATGATGTGTGTGTATATAATGATCATATCAATTTTCTTTTTAAGAAAATAGTTGGTGTTTTAGTCCTAACACAAATAATTAACATTCTAGTAATTTGGGTTTACCCAACTATTAGCAATCATAGCTATTTACACTATACTCACATATCGAAACTTGGCATTTTAGACTCTGAATTAATTCTAACTTATATATTCCGACTCTCCTTAATTGTATAATCCCCCCGGACAATATCTCTAATTATTTTTTAAAATTTTTATGAGTTACACATAATTTTTGAAGCATATAATGTTTTTCTATGTAGTTTGGGCACTACATAAAGGTGGATTTGATGACTTGAGGAAGGAGAAAATTGGGTCCAAAATAAACCAAAAAATAAGTTTCTCCCCTGTTTTTTCTTCCAGCCAAAATCCTCTCTTCTTTCTTTCTCTCCTGTTGCTTCTTGAGCCTTTGTAGACCCATAGAAACATTCCTCCTCCTCCACCAACAAACGACGTCTCCACCTCTCTACAAACCTAAATCCTCACCAGCGATAGGCACAGCTACCGCGACTTTCTCCCTTTTCTCCCTCCAATGTTTCATTCTCCATTACAATCATTTCTTCTCCCTCTTGTAGCTGACGCTGGCCTCTACAGTTGCGACCACTAGTAGCACATCGTCATCCTTGACCAGACCAACACCACGCCAAGTTGTCCACCTTCTCTCCCCTCCCCCTTTTTCTTTCCCTTCTTCCTCTTCGCTGCCTTTGTTTGTGAAAAGAAGACGTGAATTATAATTAACATCCTATTGTTCATGTATGAACAGTGCGTGAATTATAATTCATATCTACTGTTCATACAGTGGACTATCCTTTAAAAAAAATTCAAATTTTTTTTAGAAAAATCATTTAAAAAATTTATGATTTCTTGCATATTTTTCTATCAATTTTGTACAATATCGGGTTGTATACTTATATTGTAAACTATAAATCAGATATTAAAATACCTGGTTTTCTCTGAAATTATTAAAAAAATTCAAAACATTTAAAAAAAATCTCAAAAAGCTTTTAAATCAATCTCCATTTTAAAAAAATATTTTGTTGCATACAGCCAAATCCTGAAATTTTTCCAAACATATTTTCTTCATAAAAAAAATTATATTTTTTTATTTTTTTTAAATCCAAAAATGGATATCATAATCAGTTTATGATTATCCATTAGGATTTGACCAACATGTCAAAAAAGTTTTTTAAATATTTTAGGATCTAGATGTAGACTTCAATATTTATGGGGTGTAAAATTACACGATAAAGTACACCCTCAAGTATTAAAGATACAATATGTAAATAAATACAATGTTAAAATTTATACTTTAGAATAATTAGGATTTAATCCAATAATATAGAGACTCTTTCACAAAGATAAATCTACTTTGAGCCTTAGAAAAGACCAACAGATACCTAACTCAGAAAAAAAAAACAATCAAATAATAATGCAACTTCCCTTAGGTAGGGTGCACTAGAGGTGATGTGTCTTTCCCTTGCATAATCAGTTCTTTACTTAAACTTTCGCAGACCATAGATTCCTATTGATCATAATACTAGGTGACGACTCCTAAACATTAATCATAATTTTATGATTAAATCTAAAACCTTTTCCAACACACAACACCTCATATAGGTGGAACGATAAGAGCCTCCACCGTTGTTAGACGCTCGCGTACCCCACAATACTCTTTTTGACCTGACTCTTTTTTATATGAAATAGGTGATGAAGAACCCTATTCATTTAGAGAAAAAAAGTATGACAAAAAAAAACACCCTCATTTCTAAAAATATCCACAATTATATCAATATTTTACAATGGCACTCAAAAGGAATATCAAGGTATCTATTCATGATAATCTAGCATTTCCTAAGTTTCTGGTCATATGTTATACCATTATACGTGTTAAGGTGTTTATTATTGTTGAAGGAAAGGATCTTACTGACACGATCAAAAGATTGATGTCTTTTCTCAAGTGCAGGAGTGTTAAAGTAATAAATAATTCGGCAAGAGTGGGGTCGAATCATAGGTGAACCATAGGTAAATTAATTATATAAATTATAAATAACAACAACAACAACAACAATAATAATAATACTAATAGTAGTAGTAGTAGTAGTAGTAGTAGTAGTAGTAGTAGTAGTAGTAATAGAAGAAGAAGAAGAAGAAATTGATGAGAATTTTGAAATGAAAGATCAATATAAGGATTAAATAATGATAACAACAAATATCATGATTAGAGGATCCACTAATGGTATTTCAAAAAAATATAGTATAAACTCTTATTAGTTAACTAGAAACTACATATAAAAGAGGTTTTAATCAGATTATAAATGGTTAATATGATTACATTAGTTATCTTATTTGAATAATGTTAATATTTGTAAATGCTGTCAGATATTCATGATTATAACTTATGCTAATAACAAATCATGTTTCTTTTATAACATAAGTGTTAGTTATACCATATGGTTGGGTTATGAAAGTGTCAAGTATTATATAATATAAATCTAGATTAACTATTTAACAAGTCAAGTATTATATAATATAAATCTAGATTAACTATTTAACAAGTCAAGTATTAAGAGTGAACAAGATAATGAATACAAAATATTTTAGTATCAAATATTAAAGTCCATATTGAGTTTACACTGTAATTATTCTAACACTATTAATGTAACCTTTTCACCTTGATATAATAAACTTTGCTAAACATAATGAAAAGAGAGAAATATAAATAAATAAGATGAAAACGTAAATAAGATAAAAGTTAATTAAGTAAATGAAAAGAATTGAAAGGTATAAACAAGATATTAATGAAAACAAAACTTAAGTGACACGACGAAAAGATTGATGTCTTCTTCCAAGTGCAGGAGTGTCGACGTAATAAATAACCCGGCAAGACCGGGGTCGAACCACAGGGAGGTTATTGTACAAATTATAAATAACAACAATACAACGACAATAATAATAACAATAACAATAATGACAATAATAATAGTAATAACAACAACAACAATAATAATAAGGATAATAATAATAATAATAATAATAATAATAATAATAATTAAGAAAGAGAAGAAGAAGATGATGATGAGAACTTAGAGATAGAATAATAATGTAAGGATTAAACAATGATAATATCAAATGTCAATGTTAGAGGTTCCACTAATGGTATGTCAAACAAGTATAGTATAAACTCTTATTGTTCAATTGGAAACCACACATAAAGGAGGTTCCAATCAGATTATAGATTGTTAACATGAATACATTACTCATCTTATTCAATTAATGTTAATACTTGTAAATTTCGTCAAGCATTCATTATTATAACTTATGTTAACAACAAATCAAGTTCCTTTCATAGCTCAGGTATCGGTTATACCATACAGTATGCGCTATGAAAGTGCCAAGCATTTGTTGTACCACTTGTTATACAACATAAATCAAGATTAATCATTTAATAAGCAAAGTATTAAAGAGTGAACAAGATAACAAATATAAAACATGTTAGTATCAAACATTAAAGCCCATATCAAGTTTATACCATACTTATTCTTACACCATTAGTGTATCCTTTTCACCTTGACATAATTAACTTAGCTAGACATAATGGAAGAAAGAAAAATGGATAAACAAAATAAGAACATAAATAAGATAAGAGTTAACAAAGCAAAGGAAAGGAAATGAAAGGCATAAACTTGATATTAATGAAAACAAAGCATAAAGAATACAAAGAGAGAAAACAAGAGCATGATCTTGATCTGGACACCAAGATGACTAAATGCATGGCAAATGCCTCCTTTTATAGGCCAAAATTGGGAACTATTGATTTGATGACTAATTGATGAGTAGATGGCCAACCCTTGACTTGGTGACAATCCTTATCTTCTCTTGTCTACCCAAAACGTCATTGATGACGTCAAAATTAGAGCCACTTGAAAACATGAAAGTTCTAGGAAATTGTCTCAGCTTTCTTGTGTAAACAATTCAGCTCATTTCGACTTCTAAAACTCCAGATATGACCAAAATACTGAACAGTGCTCGGGCTGGAGGACAGATTCAGGCTTTTTTGTTGTTGCAACAATTTGGACTTGAAAATGGCCTTTTCAGATCTTGGGCTCCGTATGAAAGTTGTAGGCCTATGTCTTACCTTTCCATCCATATAAAGTAGACCTAAATCTGAGATCTATAGCGCCAGATATGACCCAATTACCGAACAGTGTTCCGATTTAGATTGCACCGACATCTCTTTTCTAAGTTTGATCATCTCTTTACCTTTGCAATTGAAGTTCTTAAAGTCATCAATCAATCCTTTTATTTATGTGATAGGCCTGCATTTAAAATAGATATTTACCACAAATTAAAGGTATCTTATATTATTAGATAAATTATTATAAAATATACTTTAGTTAAGGAGTTATTGATACTTCAAGTGCAAAATGATGATATAAAACCATGATAAAAATGCACTTTTGAGTACTAATCATTAAGCATACAAAAGTAAGAGCATGATCTTGATTTAGAAATGAAAATGCCTAAATGCATGGCAAATGCTTTCTTTTATAAGCGAAAATTAAGAACTATTGATTTGATAACTAATTATTGAGTGAGTGACCAACTCTTGACTTTGTGACAGTTTTTATTTTCTTATTTGCCCAAAATGTCCTTGATAATATCAAAATTTGAACCAGACTTCTACAAGAAAGTTTTAGAAAATTATATCAGTTTTCTAGAAAAATTTTTTTTAGGTTATTTGGACTTTTAGAACTTAAGATATGGGCTGAATAATAAACAATGTCTAGGCTATAATACAGATACTTTTACGTTGTTGCTAAGATTTGAACTTCCAAACAGCAGAATTGAGTCTTCGCTTCCAGATGAAAGTTTTAGGCCTATATTTTATCTTTTCATTCATATAAAGAAGACCTAAATTTGAGATCTATAACTCTAGATATAACTCAATTACTGAACAGTGTTCCCATTTAGACTGCACCAACATCTTTTTTATAAGTTTAGCCTTCTTTTTGTCTTTTCAATTTCAATACTTCAACTCATCAATCAATCATTTTATTTATATGATAAACCTATATTTAGGATGAAAATTTACTATAATTAAAAGTATCTAATGGTATCAGACTTGTTATTATAAAATGTGTTTTAGGTAAGGAGTTATTGATATTTCAAGTGCAAAATAATGATATAAAACCTTGATAGAAATGCATTTTTAAGTACTAATTACTTACATAATGCCTACCTCTAATGAAGAGTGACACAAACTCAAAGAACTATAACAAGTCTGTCACTTTCATCATGATTATGATCATGACATTAAAAAATATCATGCCTAAAAAAAGACAGATTGAAAGTAATTTTCACTATCTCCACTATCTTTTGAACTTTTTAATAAAAGTAATAATGTTTTTTTTTCATATCTTTAATGTTTCTAATAAAAAATCTCCATGTTTCCAAATATATTCCCATATCTCTAACAAAAAAAAATATAATTCATATCTTTAATGAAAAATCTTTATTTCTAAATAAATTCTTCATACATGTCTCCAAAATCTATAACAAAAATCTTTATGGAAGTTTTCCACTGAAATCTTCATATTTTTATACAATATCTCCTTACACAATGCTTTCACAAAAAAAATTCTTTATTGTTATTATAATTTAAACACATAAAGCTAACTAAATTTTCCCATCTTAAAGAAATGATAATAATAATAAGTATAAGAAGAACTCTCGTATAAACACGTTAACAAATCCATGAGAAGAACTCCTATGCAATCATGTTAACAAAATCACAAAAGGTACAATTATTTCCTAAAAAAATAAGCATTTTCATTCCTTCCTACTTTTTCTTACCAAAGTTTTTCAAACACAATTGTTGAAAAGTCTTAGAAAGAGAATACTGACATGTAATTAAAAATAAAAAAACATTGACACTTGTAAGCTATATTAGCTGTTTAGGTTTTCCTAATGACTAGAAATCATAGTTGTTTACCTCAACTCAAATGACTAGCTTCCTAGTTATTCGGGGCAATGCTTAAAAGACTATAAAACTATAATTTTAGGCCCTAACTTGATTATGACTTATCTCAATTTGTTTAATTTTACCCTAGCACACACCTTTATATATTTTTTAAGTTCTTAAGAGTTGTATGTACATCTAATACATTTTCTACATAATATAATATGCCCACCTAATATAAATTAAGAATTTTAAAATTGATGAGAAAATATTGAAAATGAATTTGCCACCCCTTTTTTTTAAGGAAACTAAGAATTTTTTAAAAATAAATTTTACAACATCCTTTCTAAGTAAAGTTTATATTATCTTTATGTTTTCTTCTAAACTCATTTCATCCATGCTATTAATGATCTAAATATTTTTGAAGCTTATTTATAAGATGTTTATTATTGATTAATATTTATTTGTGTAAGTATCAAATCCTAAATCAAGAGTCTTACAACTTGATGATTTGTTTTTATGATTTTAGTATAAAAAAAACATTTCACTAAGCCTGCAACAATCTTTAAAATTAGAAGACTTGTCAACTTAACCATTAAAAAACCTTAAACAAAAATCGATGAACTTGTCGACACTTTGAACTTATTTTAAGTTTAACCATCAAGTGTTATATCAATTTTGATCTCTAAAACTATGAGAATTATCAACCTAATAGTCTAAAAAACTTAAATTAAATTTAATGAAAACTCATTAATACATTTTTTAGCTCATTTTAAGTTTAAAAAACAATTTATGTGTCCATGTTGATTTCTAAAACTAGACGACTCATCAACCTAAACTAGAAAACTCATTAAAAGGATAAAAATCATGACATAAACATGAAATTCATCAATAACACATTTTCATTGGAAATCTTATAGTTTTTATATGAAAAGAAAACAATAAAAAAAGTTATCAAAGTAAGGGTCAAAATCAAGATAAAAAAACTAGTCAAAAGGTTAAAAATCACAAAATGGCTACAAATTGCTTGGAGAACACATTTTACATTTTACAATTTTTTATATTTTAAAACAAAATAATAGGAAAAGTGATAGAAATAAAGATCAAAATTGAGTTATAATAAAAACTCATCCAAAGGTTAAAAATTTCAAAATGGTTGTGAATTGGTTGAATTATGCTAAGAATATATTTTCCTTGAAATTTTTAATTTTTATATTTTAAAACAAAAGATTATTTTACATATGGATCAAAATTAAGTTATGGCAATTGTCTTTTCTTTACAATGCTTATGGTATAAAGTTTATGAAAAGTATTTTATCTTAGGTTTTGTTTAGTAAGCTTTTAAATATAAGGTAATTACAATAACCTTAAGAGATTTAATTTTTTTAGACCTTTATTGGACTCAAAATAAAAACAAAGATTTTTTAAAATTCCTTACAAGCTCAATATCAGAGAAAGATTTGCAACAACCCTCGTAAGCTTAATATCTCAAAAGGATTTTTAAGAGTCTTGTAAGACTAAAAAGCAAATAAAAATTTGTGAGAGCTCTTATATACTTAGTATTATAAAAAGATTTATGAGTCTTTGTAGGTTTAATATCATTAAAAATAAAATTGTAATAATTTTTTTAAACTAAAAAATAAAAAGTCTTATGAGATTTCTTGTAAGCTTAATATCACATAAGGATTTGCTAGAGTCTTGTGAGTTTTATTGGACTCAAATTTACCATAGCCTTGGTAGGTTTAAAAAGAAAAAAAGAAGTTATAAAGTCCTTCTTGGGTTCAAGATAAAAACAATCCTATTAGGTTCAAATTCAATGGAATGCTATTACAATTATATACAAAAAAAAAGATGCTTACCTTTTAAAAAAATTATAGGACTTATTTTTTATGTTTAACTTTCCTAGTTATCAATAAAACTAAAAGCTTATAATTTTGCTAATAAGTTGAGAGATTCACTCAATTTTATTTGAATATAATACCTGGATACTTTTATGGTCACAACAACTTTTTAAGACCTTGCCATTTGACCTTATACAATTGTAGAAGAAACCTCACAAGTCTTTTCTCTTTTTATATTTTTCAATGATTAATGATTTTTGTTATATTTTTTATAATATTTAAAAACTAAAATATGAAAAATAAAATAATACTTGAAACTTGATATAAAATACTAAAGCAAAAGGGACTAAATAAATACATAAACTGAAACTTCAATGACAAAGCAAAGTTTAGTGTTAAAAAAATAAATTTGATACTTGTTCTTTTAATTTCATTTTTAACTAACACCTAAAGTTCTAGTTCTCCAAATATTTTTTTAATATTTTATATATAGAAACATGCAAATACAAACAAACAATAATCTAAACATATTAAACCATACTAATATAATTTGAAAAGATAAAATTATAAAAAAATAAAATTTAATAACTAAAATGAAAAAAATTACAATATTTATACCAACAGTGGAATTTATTGAATGATTTTTTTTAATAGATAGGATAATAAATTTAGTAAATTGAAGATTGTTAAAAAAATATTTTTTTCTTATCTTAATTTTGAGTTTCAATTAAAAAATTATTTTCTTGCAATTTATATAAACAAACTCTTTGATGTCAAATTAAAAAATAGAAAATAGAAAACGCGTGCCCATATTCTATTGGTCAAACACAAGCAATTTAAGATAAGATAGAAGGCACCTGAAATGTGAACAGTGAAATAGATCACTCTTGGTCTTGGACGGCAAGGGTTTTTTTTTTTTTTTAACAATTCTATTTGCCTTTTTAAGGAAAAAAAACTTTATAAATAAAGTAATAAATAAAACGAATATTGCGGATAGTTTTTAATATATAATATTTAAAACATATTTAATATTATGTATAAGTATGTTAAATAAAATAGTAAAGGAAAATATTATATATTATTAAGTTTTGTTGGAAAAGTTATGGAAGATTTTTATTCAGAAAATATGTCTATAGATGAACTAATTAATATTTATTAAAATTTAAACATCTATTTGTTAAAGAAACCGTGAAAGATTTATTTCAAAAAACATGTTCTTTTTTATTAAAAATATTTACTTTTATGGAGAAGTTACTACTCATTGCATAGATCATTAATGAAATACTACGTCTTATTAAAAATAATAAATAAAAAAAATTCATTTTTATTACAAATTAGACACCTATTTTCTGGGAAAATCTTTAAAAATTTGTTTTAAAAACACTTATTTTGGTTAAAAACATAATTTTTTATGGATAATTTATTGAAGATTCTATTTAATGGAATGACATGTCTTATATTTTTTTTAAAATAATAAATTTACCAATTCCTTATTAAATATACAGATGTTTGTTGAGGAAATCTTAAAAATATTTTTATCATATTTCTTCATAAAAGTTATTTTTTTAATAAATATGAGGATTTATAGGAAAAATAGATTGATCAAACCATGTAAAACAGGATTGAAATATAACTTTAATAAATTCATAGGTACTTGATAACCAAGTTACTTGAATTCCAAGAACCTTAAACCACAATCTCGTCAATTTATAAATGTTTTCTTATACAAACTATGATTTTCATTGAAAAATGAAAACTCATGATTTTGAATATTGAATCATAAATATAGAGAGAATATTAATATTTTTGGATAAAAATAGGGAATTATTTTAAAAATATTTTCTAGCTATATAGGTAATTTCAATGCCGTAATAAAAAAATTATATTAATTTTAGTCTCAATTAAGAATTTTCATATTATTTTATTTTTTAAATTAAAAAATTTCATTTTACATGGAATTTAATGAAAAAATTTAATGATAAAAATAGTATAAAAACTAATAATTTAATAATAGGTTGGGTGTTTGTTATGAAAACAAATATGGACCTCGGATACCCAAGCCCATGCGTAAATGGCCTAATACCAGGTCAGATACAATCTGAATATCGTTGGACCCTATCCAATACGGGCTCGTTTATATATTTTTCCCCGAGCAGGTAACCAAAATGGTGCAAGTAAAGCGACCACTGGCAGGCACTCGTACAGCAACAATTTTTGCAACATTTTTGTTCCTTTAAAATTGATTTTTTTTAATTTAAAAAGATATATTTTAGATGGAATGGAAAGCTTAGCTTATATTTTTTGAAACTTGAGGAACAAAATTTACAGTAAAATTTGTTTGGGAGCAAAACTGAAACTATTTGTATAATTGGAGAGCATTTTTCGAGGGTTGCTCAGAAGTCATTAAATATTTTAGGTTACCTGATAGGAGTAGCTTTATAATACTTGAGGTAAAAACCACCTGTTTTATTGTTTATATAAATGGTGAAATGAGTTTTTTTAATTATTTATTATTTATTTTGGTTTTTTATAATTTTCTAGGATTTGATTGGTGCATAATTTTATGATTTTTTTACCATTAATTTATTAAAAAGTAGTTAAAAAAATCAAATTACTAAATCTAATAGAATTTATAACTTTAATCACTAGTTAAATAGTAAATCCTGATCAATTTATTAATTTATTATTATCTTAAAATTTATAAAAAAAATATATTATTTTAAAATTATTTTTTATATTAAATAATATTTTTATTCATCATTTAAATTATTTTTGAATTTATTGGATTCACTGAAAAAACTCCAACATAATTTTCCTTACAATTCCCTGGATTTTTTTTTTTAAATTGCTGTTTATACATTTCTTCATGTGGAAGCGTGCAAATGCTAAATATTGAAATAATCCGGATTGCTCTTAGATAGTTGCTTTTGTGGCTCTTGATCCATAAAAGAAACTTACCATAATATTAACAGGAAATTGTTTAATATAATAATATGGTACATGAGGAAATAAAATAATATGATAAAATCTCAAACATATGAGAATCATGATCTTACAATCACAAGAACGTGGAAAGAAGTGGTCAACGTACGTGTGAGATGCTTTAGACCCTCTGGCTTCAGCATCCACTCAGGAGAAAGGGGAAGTCTTCTTAAGAAGCTGACAAAAGCCAAGTTCAGAAACATTTCGATTCCCTCAAATGGGACCCTCCAAAACCGCCCATCTGACTAAACTATAAAAACGTCCTTCCAGCACTGACCCTTTATGCAGATAAATTATTCTCCTTCAAACACTAATTATTCCCCCGTTTGCTAATTCATTAACCAATTCTCGACAGTTAACCAGCGACCAGGCAGAGAACTTATACCTTCTTTTACTAGAAAAATTCCTTAGTTAAAAATCACAAATACATGCAATATACAGGTCAAAGTCTACATATATAAAGCCGAGTATACGTCAAAAGCAATTACGTATATAATTATATTAGTGTAACGTCCAATATTCAAAGTAGTGTGTGTATTCATGATCAGCACACGTTACCTAAGGATCCCAAAGAGAATCTGTTTGCTTGTTGTCCCACTCCTCTTCCTCTCCAACGTCGATGGAGGAGTACATCATGGACTCTTCTGGCATTGCTATTCCTGACATTTGCATCCACATCTTTGGTGAATCCAAGGGTGACTCGTTAATGGCTTGGATTTGGCTAGGTGAGAGCCTAACCGTGATAGGACCAGCGTTTGAGCTAGAGCTGACACCTTGGGAGGACTCAACTGTAGAGGGCCTAAGGCTCATAGCTGCCTCATGGGCTGCTATGCGAATATCTTCAGCATCGGAGCTTGCTGGCTTTGGTAGGCTATGAACCAAGTCAGGGAAATTAAGTTTTGCATCATATCCCCTAAAATGCAAAGCAGCAACATCATAAGCTGTTGCTGCCATTTCTGGTGTCTCAAAACTCCCTAACCAGATTCTACTTTTTTTCCCTGGCTCACGTATCTCTGACACCCATTTGCCCCATTTCCTCTTTCGCACCCCTCTGTAGCTGGAACTCATACCACCATGGCTAGCAGTGTTTCTCTCTTCCATTAATAGTTCCAGCTAAGTTAGCTAGTGAGGTTTGAGGGAATTAATGATCTAAATAGGCTGGTACGAGGTGGTGTTATCCGGTTATATTACTCCAGTATATATAGATATTTGTGGGCATGCATATGATATCTAAGTTGATAGAAACGTGGAGACTCAGTAGGAAAGGAAGGGAGCTTCCAAGTAGTTGCATCGGTGACAAAGATGTGTTCTTGTGCATGTTCACAATCTTAATTTCTTCTGTTTTGAAACCTAAGAAATTGTAGATATTCATGGAGCAACCAATCACATAATTGCAAGTGTATACGTTTTTTTTTTAATTAACCGTGTATATTTTAATTAATTTTTAAGACTCTAAAATTAATAATAATATAAATTTTTAATACCTCTAAAATTTATAATATTTAAATTAATAATCTCTACAAATCAAACTCGTAACCTAATTGCAAATATACAGGAAGAGGAATGTTTTTTTGGAGGCAAGAAATCATGTTAATTAACAATTAGTACTGTTTATTAACGCGGTTTGGAACTTGGTGGAATAGATTTGGACCCACTTATCCTCCTACGGGTCTATTTAATTTTCTCGTGTTATGCTTAGGTCATTCTGGAGATGCTGGTTTCATTTACCGGAGTCCATAGCCATGGCGCACCTTCCTTCTTTCACGAGCGAGTGACACATGCATCTCTTGGATCAAGAGAGCAAAATATCACTGAAAGAGAAATTAGGAGAAATGCAAGAATGATATCATCAAAAGAATGACAGGTGGATATTCATTTTATTAACCATGGATGGGGAGTCTTATTTTGTGTTTGATAGTGTAATGAATATGTTTTTTTAAATATTTTTTTAAAATATATTTTTTATTTTTAATATTATAAGATGAAAATCATATAAAAATATTAATTTTCAAATAAAAACAATTTAAATATTTTATAGAGTAAGTTTTAACACCAAAATAAATATCTTATTATATAAAAAGTAATTTATGAAATATTTTATAGAGCAAGTTTTAATACAAAATACATACTTAAAATGATTATTGCTCTATATCGACAAGCTACCTCGTTGAATACAATGCTACAATGTAGAAAGGGATCTCTTCGTAACTGAATTTATTCACCCGTAAATACAAAGTGTAGTATAAGAGAGATATTTCAATATAAGTTTGTTTTACTCTGAGTTGATTTAAATTTAATAATTTATGAATAAATAATATTTAATTAAATTTATTCAATTTCATATTCACATTATTATTGCCCAAATAATAATATCAATATTTAAATCATCAATGGAAATTTCATTGTTTCAATGAAGTTATGTTTCTAAACATTTTGAATAAAATTGTAGGTCGATGCATGGTTTTCAAGATTTAAGATTAATATTTATGTATATTTTTATTATATTAATTTGTTTACTTTAATAAAATTAGTGAAAATTTTCTTTTTATAAATTTTTACCAGAAGGCAAAATTTGAGTGGGATAGAGTAAATGATAATATTATGAAGAAGGTTTGGGAGAGTTACGTTGCAACTAGGTAATATCAAAATCAAGATAATTTTTTTATTCCAAATATTAATATTTTATTTGTTATTTTTTATATATAATTCATTTATACAATATAGGTTGTGTGATTTTTGATACGAGGTGCAAAAAAAATCTAAAAAATATATAAAAAAGCACTATACTTGGTTAAAATGACATGACAATTTAGAAGGATTTCAGGCCCAATGCATCTCGAAGACTATATAGACGGAATACATTTAGCATGCATTGTCCGAGTATTTCACATGATAGTCACAATTTGATGTAGGGAATTGGAACTTGCAAATTCACAGTTTTGTCACCACATACATTAACGACTCCATTTCATTTATTTTGCATGCAAAACAAATAGTAAGATTTATTTAAATTACATTTATTTTTTAATTTTTTTTATTTATAAATATATTTAACTGACAATATTTTTATCTTACAGGCTACGATTCTTTGATGTGAATCAAGTTCAATTGAGCTTTTTGTGAAAACATACGCGTAGAGTGAGTACTACCAAAAAAGGGTGTAATAGTTCATCAATAATGGAGCGTATTTCAACAATTAGGTGCTCGTAATTGGCTCTGAGCATTCAGTCTTCAGAGTCCGTGACCTTGTTGGATCAAGAAGTGTAAGAATGTACAACCCATCTAAATGATAAATATGAGTAGTAAGAATGTACAACCCATCTAAATGATAAATATGAACGATTCTATGTGGATTATGAAGAACTTCATCGAATGGTCATAAATATGATATCACAAATGAGTAGTACATGTGCACCTCGAGGGTGACCAATATCCTCCTCCTCCTTCTTTAGCACCACCTCTATTTTAGTTTCATTGTGTTTGAACGTATAAATTTATAATAAATATTTGATTTTTATATTAAGATAATTTATTTTTAAATATTTTAATTTTATATTAAATTAATTTTTAATTATTTTCTATTTCTCTTTAATAGATTTTTTTAAAAACATATTTTTAAATTATTACTAATAGGGTTACTGATAGACTTATTTCATCGGTATATTTTAGAAAGCTGGAAAAGAATTACAATAAATGCCACTGTAACTATTAAATCATCGATGAAATAATTTTCTTGGTATATATTCCAAATAGTTGAAAAAGAATTTATTTAAATGCCACTGCAACTCAACAATGGAATTACATGCGGTTATTGTATTAGCGATATACCAAATAATACCAAGGAAATTACTGGCGGATTGAAGTAGGTAATTTTTTTAGGCGTGTATGGTCCGTTTGTACAACTTTCGATAAATTTATTAATGACAGACTTATCAATAGACCAAAAATTACCAACGAGTGATTTTTTCAACGAATAGTTTCTGTCCATGATTCATTCAATAAAAAAATCACATACGAAATATTAATGTAAATACTGACAAAAATTTTCATTAGTAAAACTATTAAATATTGTAGTGTGTGTGTGAGAGAGAGAGAGAAAGAGAAAGAGAGAGAGAGAGAGAGAGAGAGGTGATATGATGATTTTATATCATTCCCTGGTTTATTTTTTAAGTGAAAATTTGTACAAGTCTATTATTATTATATATTTAATTAATGGTGGAGAGGATAAGAATATAAATAAAATATTTATTAAAAATGTGTTTGGAATAATTTTCAAACTAACAAAGCATAAAAAAAACCCATCTTTCTAAAAGTTACACAAGTAACCCAACTATATAAAAAGTGCTATATAATCTTCAAGGTATCTCTATGGTTCTCAATGCCAAGACTTGTATCTCTATGGTTCTAAATGCCAAGGCTTGTATACATTTTTATGGAGTGTTATCGATGTAGTTAGGATGGTTTTGGATTGATAATTATATCAAATTTAATTTCTAATAATTTATAAATTATAAACTCAAATTATTCATTTTTTTAGGAACCAAATTAATTTGATATATTGGTTGGTTAAATATTTTTTGAATGTTGCATATATCTACAAGTTGAATTTATATTTCTAATTTTCATGGGTTGAGCTTAATTAGAATTTAGATTTGAGCTCAATATATTAGCCTAAAACCTATTATAAGGTGTAATACAAAAATTTAGGTTTAATATATTAATTGAATCAATTGACTAAAATGAAATAATCAATTAAAAAAAAGAGGACAAAACATATAACATTAAATTAAGTTTGCTATTATAGAGTTTATGAGTTATGTTGAGTTTACTAGATTTTTAAAATCTTGAACTATCATCTAACCCATGATATCAATTTTTTTTTATCATTATCATGTAATTTGACTTTGACAGGTTGAGTGGAGTTAGATAATATATATATTATAGATGAGCTAGTATTTTTTTTTTCAATACCCCTACATTTACAGACACCATTTTTAATTTGAAAATCTAAATGATTAGGTTATAAATCCATATTTATATATCAATACCCCCTTCAAATTTATCATCCTACCTAGTTAATACGAGGTTCTTTAATAACTTATTTAACTCAACATCCACTTCCAAAAAATTAGCAAATATAAATGGGATACCGATGAAAAAGTTTTATAGCTAAATTGTGATAAACTTTACCAACAAAATAATCCCTCGCTATATCTATTGGTACACACTAATATAAATATGTTCTCTATATACATTAAAGGAATTATAATGAGAAAAAAAAATTAAAAAAAAACCAAAAGCTATAATGACATGTTTTTTATATAGATAAAATTATTGATGAAATGAACTTGATGATGAAATTTATCCATCAATCTATTAGTAATTCATGACATGACAAGCAGCCTTACTCTCCTCTCTTGTGTTTTCTTTTCCTCCGTTAGCTTTGCAACAAGCAACATAACCCCCTTTTCTAGTTTATCATAAATCAACCTCCCACGACAAATTCAACCACCCAGAGTTCTGTTAGCATCCCTATTCGAATTCAATGTTTTTTGAGGACTATCCACATCAAGTAAGCAATCTTCTCATCCCTTTATCTAAAAAATTTAGGCTTTGCTTTAAGTATGAAAAAAGAGACTATAAAAGAGCTGGTGATAGGAAGGGAATCAAAAGAGGAAGAGCTTTTCATCCCACCAATCCAAGTATCATTCCCAAACCTACTTATGTAATGCAATATAAAGATATGACGGATGTTCCTATCTAAGACTTGACTATTATATGCATCAACAAATTGAATCAAGATGATAATAAGGTGAAGAGCTATAGTGAGAAAGGAAAGGTTGTAGAAGGAGAAGATTTGTTATTGTAACTAATTATCAATATTATGGAAAAAATATCTGTAAAGACCTTCATGCGAAAGCTGGAAAGTGACAAAATGTTCTAAAATTAGGTGACCCAAGTGGCTCATGTAGTTATCAAAAATTAAATGATAATGTTGTTTTAGTGTGATTTTTATGATTTTTTCAGAAACTATAAAGAACTCATCCAGATATGGTGCTCGAAGTGAAAGCCAAAATAGAAAGGTTATGGGATGCTAGTTTTTTGGAAGTGGTTAAATATCTACAATGAGTATATAATATAGTAGTAGTTCCTAAAAAAAGGATAAAATTAAAGTATGTATAGAATATAGGGATTTAAATAAAGCAAGCCTTAAAGACGACTTCTCTTTGCCACACATCAACGTCGTGGTTGATAATACAGGATGAAACTTAGCCACACATCAACGTCCTGGTTGATAATGCAGGATGAAACTTAATGTACTCCTTCATGGATGGTTTATCTAGGTACATCCAGATCAAAATAGCCAATAAAGTTAAAGACAAGACAATTTTCGTTCATTCATAGGGTCACTTATCAAAGAGCAATGGTAACTCTATTCCATAATATGATCCATAAAAAAAATTAAAGTGAATGTGGATAATATAAGTGCTAAATTCAAAGAGGGAGAAGACCATTATCAGAATATGAGAAAACTATTTGAAAGATTAAGAAAGTATTAGTTGAAGCTGAACCCTGTAGAATGCTCATTTAGGGTAAAATTAAGAAAGCTAATAAAATCAAACAGTATTTACAATATTTATTTTTTATGGTGCCTCCTATGCTTGGTAGATTATAGATTCTATATTTGACAAGGAAAAAAAAAGATGTGTGTTTGGGCAACATGATGAGTTTGATAAAAAAGAGAAAGCAATATATTATTTGAGAAAGAAGTTCACATATTACGAGTCCATATATATAATGGTAGAGAAGCTTTGATGTGCTCTTGTATAGGCTGCAAAACAACTTTGACAGTGCATATTGTATTACACTACATGACTAATTTCAAAATTGAATCCTCTAAGATATATCTTTGAAAAGCCTTATTTATCAAGCAAAATAACAAATGACATGTGTTGTTGATTGGGTATAATATAATGTAAATAACAAGAGAAGTCGTGAAAAGAAGCGTTATCGCTAATGATTTGGTAGATAATACAATTAAAGTTTATGAGCTTTTGAATTTTTCTTTTTTAGATGAAGATATGCTGGTAGTAGAAAAATAAGAACTAGATTGGTGGACAATGTGTTTTGACAGAGTAGTAAATATATATGGCAATAAGGTAAGGTAGGAGCAATGATAATTTATCGTAACATAAAAGAATATCCTATTATAATGAAGTTGCATTTTGAATGCACCGAAAATATGGCAAAGTATGAAACTTACATCGTCGGATTAAAAGTTATATTAAAATTAAAAATAAAGAAACTTGATGTCTATGGAGACTCAATGTTAATAATCTTCCAAGAGAAAGGAGAATGACAAAAAAAAGATGAGAAGCTTAGGTTATATCAAGAATAATTGTTCAAAGTAGTGGAAGATTTTGATAAGATAAAATCCACTTATATGAGAATAGACAAAAACTAACTTGTTGGTGCTTTAGCTACTTTAGCTTTCAAAATTGATTATGAGAATAGAGTGCAACCCATAAGTATTAAAGTCAGAAATTTTTTGGCTCACTACTGCTCAGTTGAGGAAGAAGTGGACATGATTTTATGGTATAATGATATCAAACAATTTATCCAACATCAGAAGTATCCCCTCGAGGCATCCAATATAGATATGAAAACCTTCTAAAGGTTAGCCATGAACTATTACCTCAATGTAGAAACACTTTACAAGAGGTTATCTGATGGAATATTGTTGAGAAGTTTAGATGAGATAGAAGCAAAAAAACCACTTCAGGAAGTTCATAAAGGGATTTGTGCAACTTATATTAGTGGACATATGATGGCTAGACAAATATAGAGGTCTAGATATTTCTAGATGACCATGAATATTATGTGTACAATGATAAGATAAATATGCCTCCTACTCTTTTATTCAATTTAACATCTTTATGGCCATTTGTAATATGACGAATCGATGTAATTGGTCATGTCAATTCAAAATCTAGTAATGAAAATTGGTTTATCCTAGTGGCCATTGACTAATTCACAAAATGGGTGGAAACCAATTCAAATGCTCATGTTACCTAAAAGGCAGTGAAGTGATTTATTGAATGAAATTTAATTTGTTGATATGGAGCATTTGAAAAGATAGTGACCGATAATACTTAGAACTTCAATAAAAAAATAATTGTAGAGCTTTACATAAAATGAAAAATCAAGCATTCAAATTCATTTCCATTTAAGCTAAAGATGAATGTTGTTGTACTTGTTAATTAGAATATTAAGAAAATTATATAAAAGATGGTAGTCATATACAAGTACTACATGCATATCTTACCACAATAAGGATATCTATAAGAGCTACACGTTATTCCTTAGTTTACAGGATGAAAGCAATAATGCCATTAGAAGAAGAAATCTCATCTTTAAAGGTACTAATGGAATCAAAACTTAAGAAAGTTGATTGAGTCAATATGAGATATAAGATGTTAAATTTGATAAGTGAAAAGAGGTGAACTGTAATCTGTCATTACTAGTTGTATCAACAAAGAATGACTAAAGCATATGATAAGAAAGTTAGATCTAGGATGTTTTAGCAAAGATATCTAATACTAAGAAAGATCCTACCTCTACTTAATTAATATTTGAGTAAATGGACACCCAACTATGAAGGCCTATATATAATAAAGAAAGAGTTCTTTAGGGGAGTTTGGTTATTCATAAGAATAGATGGAGATGACTTACCTAGCTAGTGAACTTTGACTCTGTAACGAAATACTATGGATAATGTACTCATCTTTGTTAAATCAATAAAATTTAGTTATTCATTTAGTTACATATGTGTTTTGCAAATGATCTCACAACGCTCAATAAAAAAACATTTTTTTTAACATTTCCTATTAAACAAAGGTTTTCAAGATTTGATTTTGGCTAATAATTTTAAGAAAAATCAATGATTTATCAAGTGCAATGATTCACCTATAACCCCCAAGGAGATGACTAAATACCTAGAAATCCAAATGGATAACCTAATCATCAAAGTTTGTTATACAGAAGCTACATGAAATAAAAAGGATGAAGTTTTTGTTAGTCATGAGCTCGCAAAACAAATTCACATAAATCACTACGGTAATGCAGTCAATTTATTAGTCTTAACCAATCTTGCTTGAAATGAGGAAATACCACTTTTGATGTTCTCTTAAGATGAATATGTCCCTTGTATTCCTAATTTGAGTTGAAATGAAATTTTTTTCTTTGTAAGATAACCTTGGCTAGGATCAAATCCTATACCGACAAGTATTAGAAAATGATGAGAAGGTATTAAAGAATGTCTTTGATAGCATAACATATATTGGAAGAATAGAAAAAAAGAAGATGAAAAGGGTATAAAGGAGTGAAAGTGATCCTAGACCCATAAAAATCCCCTCAAACACTATTTGAGCCTATAAACTCCTTTTATTTGGTAGCCATAAAGCTTACGTGCCTTGAAAAATTAATTTTAATCAAGTGAGCGGGAAAGACTTAAGGAATCATTTATGAGAATCAAGATGAAGTGATAAAGTATTTGTTATTGTTTACATTAAAAAAAATCCAAATAAAAGACTTCAAACAAGTATTTGATTTTTTTAACCCAATACAAAATAGGCCATCTCCTAAACTAATTACTATAATAAAATATCTTTCTTTAAAGACTAATACAAATCATAAGAGTTGTATGAATGTTGTTATTTAACATGTCATTGAAAAACAAAAGATTAAAAAAAAAACAACGTAAATCTTATGAAATCTTTGTTAGGAAAAACACCCTAAAATATAAACCAAAGTGTGTGTTATAAGTAAAGCATAAGAAAAATAACATTGTCATAAGACAAAAAGTCTTAATTCATTCCTAATTAGGAAAAATGTAATAGGATTCACCACTAATTAAATACTCATAAAAGGTCAAAGCTATATAGGCAACTCGACATTCAAGATATGAAAGTAAATCGTAAAGATTTGCTCAAGTAAACTAGGAAGGTGAGTTGGCAAGAGAGACCACTTCAGAAATTACAACCCTCATCAATCAAAAAAGAGAATATAAAGAAAAGAGGGGCCTATATTTTGAAAGACATGAATTGCATATGGTTTAGCCTCAACTTTGAAATAGTATTGGCATAGGATTCACCAATAAAAAGGAAAGGTGGTGAAATATGTATGGGTGAACGAAAAAACAAGAAATGACAAAGAAATCTCATCCATAGGATGTGGATAACTAAGGTCATAAGACAAGGCACTCATTTTTAGAGTTTAAAAGGTTATTTTGTTTTGAATTTTAGAATTTGAAAAAGGCAGTTTACCTATGAAAATAAACATTCTTTTAATTTCAAAATAAACATGTCGCTCGTGAAAATAGATTAATTTTAGAAAATAATGAATGCTTACTAAAATTCCTTTTAGAATTTAGAAAAGCAGGTTGCTCGTGAAAATAGATCAACTTTTTGAATAGAAAAACAGGTAAGTTGCCTGTAAAAATAAACCAATTTCAGGAAAGTATGAAGGCTTGTTGAAATTCTTTTTGGAATTTAAAAAGGAGCATGTCACCCATGAATGTAGGCTAATTTTTTAATTTCAAAATGAATAAGTCACCAATAAAAATAAACCAATTTTAGGGAAGCATGAATTCTTACTAAAATTATTTTTAGAATTTTAAAAGGGTAAGTTACACATCATAGTAAGCCAATTTTTGAATTTCAAAATAGACAAATCACCTGTGAAAATAGATCAATTTCAGGGAGGTATAGAGGCTTGTTGAAATTCTTTTTAAAATTTTTAAAAGATAGGTTGTCCATAAAAATAGATCAATTTTTGAATTTTAAAAGAGGTAGGTTACCCATGTTAATGAGACCATTTGTTTTTCTTTTTTAAACAACAAAGTCTTTAGAATTTCAAGATAGGTGGATCACCTAGTAAGACCATCAAACACATTTTTGTTTATAATCTTATTATGCAAAACCTTAATTTGCAAAAGAAATCCAAAATATAAGTGGATATACATGTAGAAAGCCTAGGTGATTGTCCAAGTTAGTGGTGAAGGATCGAAGAGAAAAGTGGAAAAGTTGGAGGACCAAAATATATAAAATTAACAAAATTAGCAACCCCATCCTGATTGATAAAAGTCCCCATTAGTGGAAATATTTTTATTTGTGGTAAAAAAAATACAAATTTGGATAGGTAAAGATTTAATGAGAATTTTGAAAGGACTTAATTGCAAGAAATATTACTTTTTTAAGTTAGTTTAGGTTTTAATTGGAAGAAATTAAAGTTTGGAGGTATAATTGCATAAATATTAAAGTTTGATAGGCAATTAAAAACTTGATTGAAGAAATCCAAAACCAAAGATCAAACTAAAAAAGATGCATGAATGTAGAGGCAAAATTTGACCAAATTAGGGCTAAATTGAGTTTGACAAGGATGAACTTGCATGAAATTGAAAGCATAAAGACTAAAATGAAATATGTCAAATCTTAAATTAAAAACACTAATCTATAAGGTTTAACTTAGAAGACATGTCATTTAACCACTATTTACCTTCTTCTTTGAAAGTTTTGTGGATCTAGCAGGCATTTTCAGATGAATAAATATAATATTTCCGACCACCACTATTCAATTGAGAAATACCCCCTTTACATAGATCATCTACTATTTTCAAACTTTTACATCTTATTTTCTTTAATGAACTTAAAACATCTTATCGCGAGTAGCCATCACTTTATTTGCAGATTCTAGGTTGATCAGGTTGACATTTTCAAGTGAATTAATGTAGAGCTATATACTTCTAAATTGAGTAAGGTTAGATCCAAATAGAAGGTGAGCACTCCCTCTACCAAGATCAGGTGGTCTTCAATGATGATGACATTGGAGTTGCTCCAATAAAGTCTTAAAAGTGGTTAACTCAATCATCTATAACTATGATACCCATATCACAAAGCCACTAATCTTTTCCATGTGTTTCTTTTAAGAACTAAAAGCTAGAAACAAGTTCCTTAGTTTTTAAGTTTGAAAAAATCATCAAAACCTCCAAAAACCAAGTTTGTTGCAAAACCACAATTAAAAACCAACGTAGGTACAAAAAAACAATTGTAAAATGCACTCCAGAACTCTCTTATTTTGATTAAACTATCTTTGAACCCATCAAAAATTCTAGAAAAACTCTATAAATACCCCTTTGAAAAATCAAAGCAGAGAGGAGAAAAGAAGAAGAAGAAAAGGTTAACATAAAAGCTCTAAGTGTGAAGGTTTAAAAGCCTAACACAAGGATTTCTTAAGCTTTTAAAGTGCAGCAAGCTTTCTAACCAAAACTAAATTCCATATGGCCTGTTTGAGTGATTTTCTTATTATCATTTGGTTTGCATTTATATCTACAAGCATGAAGATGAGATTTATAATGCTTGACAAGTAGTGTTGTGGTTGCCCTTTTTGTTACTATAATAATTTGATTTTATTTTCTTAAGATTATATATATATATATATGTTTTAGATGTAATAAAAATCTACTATTTAAGTTGTATTTTTTTATAAAATAATGTTGTTTTAGTTTAATTTAAGCAATACATGTTCAAGAAATAATGTATATCCTAGATTTTCTTGGGTTGTTTATGACTAAAATGAGTATAGAAAAACTTATTTTGAATCCATATTGCATGAACATGTAGGCTATTTTAAGTTAATAATTTTTGGATTTGAAACATGTATAATTTAGATGATTTAATATTATTTGTTGGATCTTTTGATTCAAATATGCTTATTTATAGTATGTGGTTTGCTGAAACTAAGAAAGCATGTTTTAGAGGTCTACAATGCTAGTTTTGGGTTTACCAATGGATGGTTTTATACCTGGGCATTTTCTAGGTTTTAAAGTAGTGTTCTTGGAAAAAAAACAGTCTTGGCCCCATGATTTGAACTAGTTTTTGTGCAATTTTTTTCACAGAACCCTTCAGGTGACTTTATTAGTCAATAATTTAGGGTTTACATGCATTAATAATATGTTTTTAGTGGGTTTTAAACTCAAATGGTCAATAGTAGGTCTAAGGTTAAAACTATGTTTGGTTGACAATGTTTTTGCTAAAGGTTTTCGTTAGCTTAATGGTGTGTATGACAAACACCTCCTGAGATTATTTTGACAGTTTTGTTTTTTGAAAAAAAAATGGATTTTTGCAAAACATGGCCTTAAAAAATAAAAAAAAATCTTTGGTACATGTGACCTAATCTTAAAAAAAAATACATTTTATTTATAATTTAAAACAGAAAGAAATGTTTTTTTTTTAAATTGCTTTATAAAATGTATGTTTTTTTTTGTTTACATTTTTTTAGAGTAACAAGTTTGTAAAATTCCTTAAAAATCTAAACAATATTTCAATACACCTAGAAAACATTTTCTTTAATAATTAATGGTCGACATTCTAGTGTAAATGTTGGATTTATAAGTAGGTTGATGTTTAAATATCAAGAGTTGACTAGAAAATTTTAAAAATTATTTTGAATATTTACTATTTTTAATTGGGAGTATTTTTCACTACAATATACAAGTTGTGAAAAACACTTTCATCTTCCAATGTAGATGAACTCTGTTAGGGCACTTGCATGGATTCTTCTTATAAAAATTTATTTGGGCATATGAGCTCATAATGAATTTAAAATGCTAGATGTATTCATGAGTATAAATTTTTGTTTTAACCATCACAAACCATTAGTTAAAAATCTATCAACACCTTTAAACTATATTTAGACCACACAGTGCAACTTACCTCATGTAAGGTGCATTAAAAGTGCTAATACTTTTCATTGCCAAAACTAGTCCATTGCCTTAGAATTTCAAATAAGACTATTCTACCTGAATCTCCTAGTGACCCTAAATTAATCAATTAGATGGCGACTTCTAGATCCTAACATCTTGTCATGTTGTGTCACGTATACTATGGGCAATATTACCAATGACAAGATATCCTTTTAATTTACTCTAAACTCTAACACATGTCCTCAAAAGGTCTTTGAGAATCTAAATAGTCCTTTTAGATTAACCATCTATCTAAGAATGAAATGCAGTATTTAGGTTCAATTTAGTTCTCATGGCTTGTTGTAGACTTGGGCATAGTCTTGATGTAAATCTTAATTGATACTAACACTTTATATAGTCTAATCACATCATTTACATACAGTACAACTAACTTATCCATAAAATTTGTTATTTCTATAGGTAAAAACAAGATAGATTTTGTTAGTCGATCTATAATCACCTATATAAAATCACTACCCTTCTTGCTCTTGGGTAAACCCAACACAAAATCATGGTAGAGTTTTTAATTTGCATTCAGTGATCGATGATGATTATGAGTTTCTTATAGGCCTCTAGTATTCTATCTTATTTATTAACAAATCCTACAACTCGACACAAATTCTGTTATTTCTCTCTTCATGTTAGGTCATCAATAATACTCTTTTAAGTCTTTATACATCTTGGTGATCCCTAGGTGTAAATCTAAATTCATAAGCCTCTTTAAACAATTTATTTTTTAGTGCCTGATCTTCAAGTGAATAAATTTACCTATCCATTGGTACTTGCCTATCTTTTAAGATTTGAAAAGGCGTTTCAATTTCTTGGCTCATCCTTTGCTTAATCATTTTCACTTTCTTATCCAATTATTAATCCTCCAACACCTTATTTTACAGTATAGATCAAATTTTAATTTGAGCTTAACCATAGATTTATCATTTTTAGTTTTACTAGATCCCTTCATTCCTGAACCTCTATATCACAAGCTATTACTTTCTATTTTAGATTTAAAGCATCAGGAACCACATTAGCTTTTCTTGGGTGATAATAAATTACATAGTCATAATTCTTTATTAATTCCACCCACCTTTTTTTGTTGCATATTTAACTCTTTTTATGACATCAAATATTTTAAACTCTTATGATTCATAAATATTTAAACTTGTGATCCATACAAATAATGCCTCCATACTTGAAGAGCAAACACTATTGTTACAAGTTCTAGATCATGCTCTAGGTAATTCAGTTTATAACACTTCAACTATCTTAAAGTATAAGAAATTACTCATCCATGTTACACCAACTCTCACCCCAAACCTTTCTTGGAAGCATTACTATATACTATAAATCCTTATGTTTCTAAGGGAAGGCTAGCACTGAAGCTGAAGTGAGCCTTCCCTTCAACTCTTGGAAAGTCTCTTCACATTCTTTTGACTAAACAAATCTAACTTTTTTACGGGTCAACCAGGTGAAAAGAAATGTTATTGTTGAAAAGCCCTCAATAAATCTTTAATAATATACCCTACAAGGCACAAGAAACTATTAATTTTCATCATATTAATAGGTCTTTCCCATTTTAAAACAATTTCAACCTTTATTCGATCCATAAGTACCTTTTTAGCGGATATAACATGCCTTAATAGCACTACCTTCTTAAGCCAAAACTCATAGTTGTCTAGTTTTGCACACAATTTATTTTCCCTCAGAGTTTGTAGCATATTTCTCAAATATTAGTGATGCTCATTATAGGTAATAAAACATATTGTTATATTATTAATAACTATTATTATGTATTGATCCAAACATGGCAAAAAAACACTCGATTCAACGAACTCGTCAATACTATTGGGGCATTTGTCAATCCAAAAGGCATCATCAAGAATTCATAATGTCCATAACATGTTTTAAAGGCTATTTTTGTACATCTTGATTTGTAATCCTCAGCTAGTGGTATCTAGATCTCAAATCTATCTTAAAAAAAATACCCTAGCAACCTTTAATTGGTCAAACAAATCATCTATCTGTGGAAGTGGATACTTATTATTCATGGTCACTCTTTTAAACTGATTATAATCAATATACAACATTAGAGCTCCCTATAGTGAATTACTTGGCTAAATAAATCTTTTGTCCAATAACTCTTATAGTTGAACCTTTAATTCATCCAATTCTATAAGCACCATCCTATAAGAAGAATGAGTTACAGGGATGGTTCTAGGGGGAATTTAATCAAAATTTCAATCTCTGTACTTAGAGTTAATCTAGACAATTATTTGAAAAATACACCCTAGAATTCCCTTACAATAAAAATACTAGTTAACTCTATACTATCCCTTTTTAATTACCTCATAGTCAACTCTATACTATCCCTTTTTAATTACCTCATATGAGTCAAATAAATGAGACATCTTTTGCTAATCAATTTCCTAATGGTTATAATTGAGATTATATAACTTGATATTACTTTTTTATCCCTTAAGCATTACCCTTTTTCCATTTATTCCTTGAATAGTCACTGTTTTCATGTGCTCAATGCTCACTCAACCAATCTATGCCTAAAATCAAATCAAATCATATAAATCCATGGGCATTAGATCTACTCTCAAATCTAACCTTTCAATATATAGTTTTATCCATTTATAAATATCATCAACATTTATGTTTTCTCCTAAAGATATACTAACAGTTACCCCCACATTCATTTTACTTAGTAACACATACAATTTATCTATGATTTGACATGATATAAAAGAATGATTGGCTTAAAGGTCAAATAAAGCATAATCTGGTATTAATTATAATTTTGATGTACCTGCCACTATATATGGTATTGCTCCAAAATCTTTTTAGGTCATATGGTATACTCCAACCAAGTCCTTTCTTATTAGGAACCTAGGTTGACCCCGATTAGAACTCGTCCTAAACATGTAGGCCTTATGGATCAATCAACAGTAACCAATTATAGCTAACTTTATGTAGCAGCTCTCTGACCTTGTGCTACCTTGATATTCTATGAGGACACTCCTTTTTGTAGCTCGCATCCTTATAGTAGAAATAACCTCTTTCTAAGTACTAACAATCCCTTCATCAATTCCCCTTGCTCCTACAAACATAAAACCTTTATACTATCATTGAGCAGTCTCTAGAGTGTTTGTAATTACATCTCCCACAAAATGGATATATGGATCCTTTTTATTTAGTAAACCCTTCTACAATTCTAGCCCTTTACCGAGCCTAATTACCCAAAGATCCTCCATTACTAACTTGTCTGGATCCCCTTAAATTTCTGCCTGTAGTCAAGCTTCCCCCTCTTTTATGGAATTACACAAATGACTTACCACTTTTCCTTTTCTTTGGAAAAAGGTGGTATGCAAATAGAAAACACAAAATCCTCCTCTTTGGCCCAACTAATTGATCTTGTTCCACCCTTGGCCTTGATGTGACTCTAATCACGGTCCTCATACCCTGAGCAGCTTTCACCAACTCTTGGATGAAATGAAACTCCATAGCTATTAGGACCATCTTCAATTATTATCTAATTGCATTGCAAAACTTCTCTATTCGATGGTGTTTAGTATCAAGATATATATAGGAGAAAATAGATAAGTCTTGGAACCTCCTCTCATACTCTAATACAATTAAGTCTCCCTATCTCAAATCTAGGAACTCTTGTTCCTTCTCCTTTTTATGCTGCCAATACTAGTACCTTTCGATAAATTCTTCCTTGAAATCCTTTCACATAAGCACATCCTTAGATCTCCCCTCCATGATAATCTACCACCCAGAATGGACACTCTTTATTAATAATTAGGTCACATAATCAAGTTATACCTCTTTTGGCATAGGCATTTGATTTATCACCCTTTCTATTTTCCTTAGCCAATGACCTACAACCTTGATATCCTTCCCTCCTGAATAAATCATACAACTTAACTCTCTCATGCCTTTCACCTAGTGTACCAAAGTAACCACCCTCATCACTATAGGAGTTATAGTAAAAATTCTTACCAATCTTTGCCATTATTCTAGCTAATTGTTCTAGAAAAATTAGGGGCTAAAATGAGATTAGGTGAAATAACTAGTGCCATCCATTGGGACCCATCTATTTGTCCTTATCTATCTTGACCCTATTTATTAGATGCCTTAGGTATTAATATCTTTGCTCGTTAGATAATATAATTACCATAATATCTTGCTGCTTCACCATTTTTGAAGTGTAATGATGCGGCAAATATATATTAGGCAATATATTTTAATGGATCCCCATCTAGATCACTTATACATTGTAAACCTAACCTTTTCCCCATATATAGATGGGTCAACACTGACCCCTTGCCTTATTCAAACCATCCTGAATTTTTTTTTTCAAAATGACAATAACATCTTAATCCTTAAAATAATAATTGGTTGCTCTGGTACCAAAATATGATAGTTCAATTTCCAAGACAACTTCCAAACAATATTATAGTAAACATGTGAATAATTTTTTTTTTGGTATATGTAAGTTCAAAATCTATTGAAATTTCAATAGAGTCTTTCCTATATTAGGAGGTCTCAAGTTATTGATACAAATATATTTTATTCCTATAATTCTTTATTCAAATTTGATCCAATTATCATACATCTTATCACAACATTTATCTCCTTTACATAACAAATTCTATACAACAATACACAACATAAATTTACGTCAAAAGATAATTTAATATATATTTATATACATATCAAAAGCTTATCATTAAATTACAAGTTACCAAAAGTTTATATGGTTTTGAAATACACATATAATGTTCCTTGTCTAGATAACAAGAGATAAATTATAGTAGGAATCACTCATGGCATGAATGCGATGGACCTACAAAAATGTAACATATGATATAAATATAAATAAAATAATAATAACAATGACAACAGAAGGGTTACTTGATTTTTCACTTTTTTTATGACAATAATACAACAAAGCCTTTCCATCATCCATTCATTTCTCTTTATCAACTTTTACCTCACTATTATGATTGTTTTTTTTTCTTTTTAACATTCATCATTCAACGATACTCTCTATATCATCAACCCTTTCCATTTGAAATCACAACCCATCATTTAAAGATGGTCCTCTTATAAATATCAATATCAATGTATTCTCATTAACAGTATTAGCTCTTTATCCATCTTTAAAAATAACTAATCAAATACTCTCTCATCGTCTCTATCAATTCTCTAAAATGGTGATTGACATGATTAAAAGTTTGATGTCTTCTTCTAAGTGAGGAGTGTCAAAGTAATAAATAACCCAGTAAGACTGAGGTCAAACCACAAAGAGATTAATTATATAAATTATAAACAATAATACAACAACAACAACAACAACAACAACAATAATACTAATAATAGTAGTAGTAGTAGTAGTACTAGTAGTAAAGAAGAAGAAGAATAAAAAGTTGATGAGAACTTTGAGATGGAAGATTAAAGTAAGGATCAAACAATGATAAAAATAAATGTCAAGGTTAGAGGATCCACTAATAGTATTTCAAACAAGTATAATAGAAACTCTTATTATTCAACTGGAAAGCACAAAAAAAAAGAACTTCCAATCAGATTATAAATGGTTAACATGATTGCATTAGTTATCTTATTTCAATAATGCTAATACTTATAAATATTGTCAGGTATTTATAATTTTAACTTATGTTAATAACAAATCAAGTTTCTTTCATAACACAAGTGTCAGTTATACCATACAGTTAGGTTATAAAAGTGCCAAATATTTGTTACACCAAGTGTATATAATATAAATCTAGATTAACTATTTAATAAGCAAAGTATTAAGAATAAACAAGATAACAAATATAAAACATATTAGTATCAAACATTAAAATCAATGTTAAGTTTACACTATACTTATTCTTACACCATTAGTGTAACCTTTTCACATTGACATAATAAACTTAACTAAATATAATGAAATAGAGAAATATAAATAAACAAGATAAAAACATAAATAAGATAAAAGTTAACTAAGTAAAGGAAATAAAATGAAAGGTATAAACAACATATTAATGAAAGTGAAACTTAAGCATTACAATAAAAAGAGAGCAAGAGCATGATATTAATATGAAAACCAAGATGCCTAAATGCATGATAAATGTATTCTTTTATAGGCCAAAATTAGAAACCATTGATTTGATGACTAATTGATGAGTGGGTGGCCACATCTTGACTTGTTGATAATTTTATATTCTTGTCTGAATAAAATATCTTTGCTAACGTTAGAATTTGAATTAGACTTTCATATTTGAATTAGAATTTTGAAGTCATTTAAACTTTTAGAACTCGAGATATGGGTTGAACACTAAAAAGTGTTTAGGTTGCAGGATAGATTCTGACTTTTATGTTATTTTTAAGGTTTGGACTTCCAAACAGCAGAATTGAGTCCTGTTTTCCTATAAAATTTTTAGGTCTATGTCTTTACTTTCCATCCATATAAAGTAGACCTAAATTTGAGATCTACAACTGCAGATATGACCAAATTACCGAATAGTGTTCCCATTTGGACTACACCAACATCTCTTTTCTAAGTTTGACCTTGTCTTTATCTTTTCAATTTTAGTACTTCAACTCATTAATCAATCCTTTCATTTGTATAATAAACCTGCATTTAGGATAAACATTTACCATAAATTAAAGGTACCTTATAGTATCAAACTTGTTATTGTAAATATGCTTTAGTTAAGGAGTTAATGATTCTTTAAATGCAAAATGATGATATAAAATATTGATAAAAATATATTTTTAAGTATAAATCATACCCCCTAACCAGCTTATTACAAGTTCCTAGTAATCAAAGTATTAAAATAGAAAAACAATTTGTAAATTCCACAAAGCAAGACATTCATCATTCAACTTCCATTAATCGACCAGATAAACAAACTCTTATTAAATTTATATGTCTGCTCAATACCTCTTAAATAAAATATTAATAAACCTTTCTTTTATACTTAATATAACAACACATAGTTATGGGGCTTTACTTGGAAGAAAACAAAATTTTTGTTTTAATTTTTAAGGTTCATTTCCTTGGATTGTGATTATTATCTTTTTTTTTATTAACATACATATAACTTAAAAACACAATGTATCTTTAACTCATATAATGAGCTTTCAGCTAATGACTCACAGACAAGTTGATCTAAGGGCATTAGATGTTGAGACACCCCTACGAGCTTATTGACTCGAGTTGCAAATACTGATACATAGATAGTGCAATATTTGATTTCTTTAACCTTTTCTCCTCAACTCATGTAACAAGCATTGAGCCAATAGCTCCCAAGTTAGTTGAATTTAGGGTATTAAGTATTAAAACACCCCTTCAAGCTTAATTGGTTAGGTTAGGGAAGCTACAAAACCAAACTTATCTATGTTTTTATTATCATTATTTTTTTATATAATTTATATACTATCTATTTTTCTTGGTTGTTACCTTTAACAAAAGAACATAAATAATGTAATAATCTAATATGCAATCCACAATCAAATGTTAAAGTGTGTGTGAAAATGAAGGTTTAAAAATACATGTTAAATGAATATATAAACAAAATTAAGTGATAACAATGCAAGAGTTTGTAAACCTGAATATTTCAAGATATATTAGATAGATTTTGTTAAGAATATTTATTAACATGTATCTCAAGAGTCACTTTTAACAAAAGAACTCCTTTACTCTACCATTCTAGTAATAACAGTTTTACAAATAGTATATGAAATAGAAAACACAATTAGTTATTTTTTTTTAAAAAATATCAACTACTATCCTTTTTCCCCAACCAAAACGAGACTTCTCTTTGATGTTCTAAGATAGAAATATAGAGTATAAAAGACATCACCTGAAACACCAAACATTGACAAACCTTAAACACATTTAAGTAAATATAAGAAATAACAAAAGAAAATAATATACTATTAATAAAATCAAAAGATATAAGGATTCACAAACAAAGACTCAAATCTAATTTAAGCTTTTTATGGTTTTTCTTAGTTGATCAATTTATACGACTCATGTAGGGATCAATTACAAGAGTGAAAGATTGTAGTTAGTCAATCAATTGATCAGTAGTAGCAGCAGAAATTATGATTTGTCATACCAAAGATGTTAGAAATTCTTGTTCTATAGCATGATCAAGAAAAAACAATAATTTTTGTCATAAAAACCATTAACATTTAACAGAGCTATGAGTTTATGGTGATGTGCAGTTTGAACCAAGAGAAAATATGAAATATCTTTTCCAACATACCTAGACCACCTGGTAAAGTAATGAAGATATCAACATGTTTAAACATTACATTCATTCAATCAGATATTGTGGAGATATATAGTTCCTTTCCAATTATTTTTTTAATGATGTTCCATTTGCTAAAGCTTTGAGGACAACCCTAAAACTCTCTTCAAAAAATACAACTATTGACACTCCCTTCATTAACCCAAGATTGCCTCCTCCATATACTAAATGAATATTTCTCTCAGTTAGTACCTGACCAAGATGATTTGGTGATTCTAAAAACTCTATTTTTTTTCTAGGATTAGATCCACTAAAAACACAAATGTTTTTTATATGATGACTTAAGGAACTTGCCATTTCTACACACTTTTATATTTGTTAATTGTATGAGTTGAGTAAAAATAAAAGGAAGAAAGAAAAGAGTTTATAGATGAGAACTTGAAAATGCAATCATACCATCTATATGTAGGCCAGCCAGAGTCTTATACTCTTTATTTATTTATTTATTTAAAAAAACATGTGTTTGTATAGGTAGTTGTGATTGTGGCTCACATCTTCCTTTAGTTTTACGTCCAAGAATGACTTAAATACCTTTTATAGGTTGGGGATAGGCTTTCCATCTAGTTTTCTTACAAATTGACAAATAGAGTCCTTTTTTAGTTAGATTCCAAAGACTATGTCGAGCAAATTCTTTATAAAATAGTGGCCATAAATCATGAATTACACGATGCATATCTCCACTAGGATGCATATCTAAAGACCCTTTATTCAGGGCATCCTTAATGAATTGTATTTTATTTTTACAGTTTACAGATACCATTCTTAAAGAACAACATTTTGCATTACACATCTATCTAGCACATCTGTGATAGACTTTTAGTCATTTTGCATGATATTTCTTTGCAAAAGTGCTTTTATCTATTCCAAGCATGTATGAAATGAAAGAATTGGAAGGCTTACATGATAATCATATCTTTTTTTCAATCAGTTAGCAAATATCTTTCTAGAATTTCATGATTCATTAAAAACCTTAATTTTTCACATCTAGTATGGTAAATTTTTATAATCGTATTCTTGATCTTAGTTTTCTAGGAAATAAATGGAGTCTAGAATTATAAAGTAAGATTTTTTTTTACCAACATTAAATGTTTTTATCAGTAATTTTTTGTCATGAAACTCTTTGATTATTGTTTGATGAATTCTTGAATTTTCATTTGCATTATTTCTTATTTCCTCAAGCTTATTTATTTGTAATTTTTATAGTTGACTAGCATGACCAATGTTTGAATTGAAAGCGTTAATAACCCAATAAGCTTTATTTTCAAGTTTCACAAGTAAGTGACAAGGTTTTCTATAGACTAGTCTATAAGGTGACATACCTAATGATATTTTATAAGCAGGTTAATAAGCCCAAAGTGTATCATTAAGTCTTAAAGACCAGTCTTTTCTATTAGGGTTCATTATTTTCTTCAAGATTTGTTTGATCTTTCTATTAGCGAGCTTTACTTGTTCACTTGTTTGACGGTCATGAGGGGTGACAAATTTATGTGTGATTTCACATTTTTTTCATTAAAGACTCGAATGACTTGTTGAAGAAATATGTTCCACCATCACTTATCATGGCTCGAGGGATTTCAAATCGACTCAAGATATTTCTTTTAGACTTTATTACTATTTTATGATCATTATTTTGACTTAGAATTGCCTTTATCCATTTGAAATATAATCTACTATGACTAATATGTATAAGAAACCAAATAATGGAGGAAATGTATAAAAAAAAGAATAGGATTTAAAGGCATCATGTGATATTTTGAAATAGATCCTAACCTTTGATAATTTTTACAAGTCTTGCAGAATAAGTGTGAGTTCATGAACATGGTGGGCCAGTAAAATCTATTTTGTAAGATTTTTGCAGTTGTCTTTCTTAATGAGAAATGACCTTCCACATACCTCATAATGATAAAATTTAATTACACTAGTTACCTCATTGTCAAGAATGCATATTCGAGATATTTAATTAGGATAATATTTAAATAAATAAGGGTTATCCCAATAAAAGTTCTTCACTTCGTTCAAGAACTTTCTTTTATCTTGGTTACTCCAATGAGCTGACAATTGCCTTGAAATAAGAAAATTGACAATATTAGCAAACCAAGAAAATGTAGAGAGAGAAAGTAAAGATTCATCACGAAAGTAGTTATTGATTGGTGTAATGTTAGTTTTTGAATCTGTTGTCAACTTGACAAATGATTTGCGACAACATTTTCAATACCTTTATTGTTTTTTATTATGATATCAAATTCTTGAAGTAACAAAATCCACCGCCGCACCAATCTAGCATTAAAATCTTTCTTAGAAAGAAGATATTTCAATGTTGTATAATCACTAAAAACAACAATAGGTGAGCTAATAAGATAAGACTTGAATTTTCACATGCAAATATTACTGCAAACAATTCTTTTTCAGTGGTGCTATAATTTATTTGAGCACTATTTAAAGTTTTACTGGTATAATAAATCACATAAGGTATTTTATCTTTTTTTTTTAAAAAATAGCACCCATGACATAATCACTAGCATCACATATTATTTCAAAAGGTAATGATTACCAATCAGGAAGTTGAATGAAAAGAGCAAAAATAAGCAAATTTTTAAGTTTAACAAAGGCTTTTTCATAATATTCAGTCCATCAAAAATATTATTCTTTGTTAGAAGGTTATTTAAGGGCTTTAATATTACACTAAAATCTTTGACGAACCTTCTATAAAAACCAATGTGTCTTTAGAATGATCTAATATCATTAATAGATTTTGGTATTGACAAGTTAGCAATTAACTCGATTTTAGATTTGTCAACCTCAATTCATTTTGATGCAACAATGTGACCAAGTACATTGCCGTTTGTTATGTTTGATACCTCTCTTCACACTTGTTTAAAACATTTTCTAAGTTAGTCAAACAATCATCAAATGAATTGCCAAAAATAGAAAAATTATCCATAAAAATCTCAAGAAATTGTTTAGCCATATCACTAAATATACTAAGCATGCAATTGTATATTAGAACATGATATCATAAATTACTCTATTTGGCAACACATGCTTTTTCATATGATATTTTACATATGTAATGCAATTTTATTTCATCGTATATGTTTTCAACTGTTATTAAAAGATTATTAATCACTAAGGTTGATGTAAGATTAATAATAAAATTGTATTCAGCTGATAGTGGTCATGAATATGGCCCTTTAAACTTTGTTATCTCTAATTAATCTAATATTTTATGATATTCCCTTATGTAAATATTATTTATATTAAGGTGTTTGAATACACTGTAATTAAACAAATATCGAGCTCGACCATTGAACTTAGTATTCAATTGAATGTGTAATGTGTCATTGTTTAACTATATTAACCATTTTATCTTTACTCCTAAATGTTTGTTTATGCCTAAGTACTTAATCATGAGAGACAACAAAACTAAACCTAGAAGCATCTATAAATTTAGGAACAAGAGGTTTATTTCATTATCAACATGATTATTAACATTTACTATCATACTCATGTCTAATGTCTCATCATCTTCATTTTCACTACGTTTAGAATAATCAAATCTATGTTGATCAACAAATTGATTGTCAAAGATAATATCATCAATTCTTTATGACAAACCATCCAACAATAAACTCTTTTTACCTCTATTAATTGACTTCGAAGGACCAACAGAAGTTGGGGCACACAGAGATCTTTATTGACTACTCATATACAATATCATTATGTTGAACTCATTTTGGATGAAAAATCAATCATTGTTTTAAAACTACCATTACATATAATCAGTATAAGATAATACTAATATTCATTAATTTGACATCTCCAAGTTATTTTAATATCAATATCATTATAATTCCACCGAAGTTCATGACAAATAGTTTCTTTCATTTATGCATATGACATGCCTAAACTACCATGTAATAACAAATAGCTTTCATCATTATATGTAATATATATATTCACATTAAGAACAATAGTACCACCATAATGACATAAAATAAATATGTTATAAAACATTATAAATTTTTTTTGAATTTTGGTCAATTGAATGTAATTTTAACTAAATTGTATTACCCCAAATCTAATTAGTAAAATTCATAACAAATTTAATCAAATTCCTAAAATTTAATCAAATTCCTAAAATTTAACACAAATGTATACTTGACCAAAATTAAACATTATTTATGATATCAAATCTAATTGATATTTTCATGTTCAAATGCATTAAATCAAACTTGAATTTATAGCAAATTAAAAAAATCAAAGAAAATACAAAATTTGGCAACTTATCAAAATTTGGCAACTTATCCATAATTCAATGAAACGTGTAATTCATCATAATTCTACTGTATTTATGCTTTATTGCATGAAATCATCAAGCATAGTTAATAGTATTATCAGTTGATTCCAACAATCCCCACAAAATCTCTAATTCTCCAACTTATCTAAGATTCAATGCAACACCTAATTAATTGAAATAATTATTTTGTAATTAAGTTAACTTATTTTTATATTCAATTATATCAAATCAATCTTAATTAATGATATTTATAGTTTTATTATTAGTGTAACAAACTCTAAATTTAACCTAAATAATAATTTCATTTCAACTAAATTAAACACAAATTCATATCAACGTAGATGTTTACCTTGCTTATAGGATTACAAAAAGAGTTGGGTTGGTAAGGGCAACACTAGTAATGGTGACAACAATGGATTTTGAAGAGAAAAATTATAAGATAATTGGAAACTAAGATGAGTTTGATTTTGAATGTTTTAGGGACAAAACAGAAAGTGTCTGATGATTTTTTTTTAAAAAAAAGAAAGGTTGTAAACTTTAATTTTTTAGAGAGCATTGTATCAATTTGTGTTCTTTGATCTGAAGAGCAATTTAAATTTCATGACATGAAATATTTTTAAAATATGATATGTTAAGTTATTGTATCTTTAAAAGTGATAAGTGATATGTTAAAGTGTTATTCTGGAATATGATAATTATATTTTCATGCTTTTAAATAATAATATTTTGAAAAATTGATTAATTTAAAAAATATGATATTATACTAATTTTTTTAAATGATATTATTCTATCTAAAAATTAAATTACTATGATAATTTCTTTTAAATATTCTAAATTCGAGAATTTATCACTGACTTCGAAGTTGCTATGCTTTGTTAGGTAAGAAAGGTTAATTTGCTGCACCCATGCCTGGAAGAGACCAGTACCCTACCCCACTTTCACCTACCAACCCTTGAACAATCTATAAAGAGGACATGGCCCACTTAGATCACACGACGAAAAAGAAATTCCTCGATTAATTTTCAAAGGGCTTCAAAGACACAAACTCCCACTAATTAGTAATTAGCAATAGGGCTTTGCAAGACTCTTCTTTATTCACTGCACATGTCTACTTAAAAACTCCAAGTGCCGGCGAAAAGAAGAATACTATAGAAATAAAAATATTCAAGTGTCGAAGATATATTTCCAAAACGTGATCTATTTGATATATTTCTCTACGCACAAATTATTTGTTAAAGCTCATAGAGTACTTATCATACAGAGTTATTGTAATAAATTAGGAAGTAATCAGGATATAATTAATTATCAAAATTTTAAGGATTTATAATGTAGTTGTATCACAGAATACTTTCTCCCATTTTTACTTAAATTAAAAGAGATTTTAATAATTATTGGTGCGTATTTGTGGTTGACACCAAGATTTCTTTACATGCTTCAACGTCTATATCTTTTCACCAACACCACCACATAGAATCTCAAAGCAACTCAAATCTGAGCTTTATTATAAGCTACAAAAACACTGCTTGAAGTTGCAGAATTTCCGAGTCAGAATTTGAAAACAGCTGGATCATGCTAACTCTCAACTATCTCAAGAAATTAATATAAAGCACCTCTCCGGATTATCAATGTCATCATCATTATTTCTTTGTTAGAGGTTGATTAATGGCAATTGTTTGTACATATACAGGTGCATATACTTCTTCCGCGTTCGCTAGGACCACATGGCTACAGTGCTTGGGGGAGGCATGAAAAGCTCCGGTACAAATCCTTTTTCCTTTATCCATCTGAAGATGAAAATGACTTGAGAAGATATACCTAGATTTTTGTTTATATGCTGTGTATTGATGCATGAATATGGAAATTGAGCCCAATTAAAGGCATGATGGTGATACATCATGACCCAACATATTTTTCTGTGGACCCGGGGAGTCTTTTGAACCCTGGTTTTATGTGGGCATTGCTACAATGCACAACGCCTTTAACCATTCATGTCTCTACGTCGATGTATTTGTTTGAATGTTTGAAAGTAGTTATTTTATTTAAAAATATATTAAAATAATATATTTTTAATTTTTTAAAAATTATTTTTGATATTAACATATTAAAACAATATAAAAATATTAAAAAATTAAATTTTAAAAAATAAATTTGTATGGAATGCGGTCAGCAACGCGTTCTCAAGTATTCTCTTTATTTGACTAGTTTTTGCTACTTCATTAAATTCTTAGGTTTAATCCAACCGGCATTTAATGTTTTTCTTTCTAGATATTATATTATTAGATTTAATAATTTTATTAATAAAATTTTTTTATTAATATTTATACTAACATTTTATCTATGATTATTTTATTGATAAAATCACGTACATAAACCATCAGTTGAAAAAACATTCGTTGATAATTTTTAATATGTTGATAAGTTGATCATTAATGTATTTATGTTGATAAGTTTGACCAACAGGCCATGCACAAAAAAAAAATTACCTAAAAAAACAGAATTACCTACTTCACTAGGGAAGTAATTTCCTATACTAATGGAATAATTTATTTGGTGATTACAGTGTTATTTACATAATTATTTTCAAATTTTCTGGAATAATTGTGTTTTACCATGACAAATTTAGAGGTGAATTATTAGTATTTATAGCAGCAAGATTCGTTGGATCTTTAACTAATGCAATTCTCCATCCTCCCCCCGTAAGTGCTTCAGGGAGGAAATCAAACAACAGCCCACTCAGAAGCTAAAACGAAAGAGGATGGCCAATTTTTGTGTAGATTTAGTGTTCATAATAGAGACGAGACGTGGATAAAAAGTTTCCTCATCTCACTTGACGTAATAGACGTGGATAAAAAGATAAAAACTTTCCTCGTCTCACAAAGCGCGTTCATAATATATTTTATCAACATGTCTTGTCTTTATTTTATTATTTTATAGATGAGGTGGCAATTTAAGATATATCATGATTTTTCGTTTACAAGATGCATAATATATATGCGGTTAACTATACATATACTCTTATCCATTAGTTTTGTCACAATATCACATTTTATCAATCTAGAGGAACAACTAATTTTTTCTCTTACGGTTCACAAGCAATGTTTAGTATTATTATTCATACTGATAGACTTGAGAATCGCCAAGATTTTAATTGAGCTAACAATTTTGCATCCTATATTTTAATGGAATTTATAGTTTATCTTATAGACATAGAAAAATTATTAATTTATCTTTTTAATTTTATAATATACAAAATTAAACGGGTACCGAGTAATATATGAAACATTCAATCTTGTTCTTTCTTTTATTTTATTTTTAATACCAATGCAATCTCTTTATATCAGCTTTTTGTTAAATCAATGCAAATTAACACAAAAACAAAGTGAATATAAGAAAAAAGGAGGCTAGGGTTTTCATTGATTATTTTATTACAAAGTTTTTGTTTTGACTTAAATACAAATAGATTATATAGACTAAATTAAAAATATTATTTTACCCTTACTAAATAAAACTAAATAAATATATGTCCTAACTCCTTTCAAACTCACGATACGATAGCTATAAGTATTGAGAGTTTGTCAACTAGTAAATGAAAAACAAGAAATGAAATGCAACTTAGTAAAGAAATCTGCAGTTTGCAAAAAAGAAAAAACAAAAGCAAAGTAATGGTGTCATACTTGAGATGATGAGGAGTAAGATGATAGTCAATTTCAATATGTTTAGTTCATTCATGAAAAACCAAGTTATGAGCAATCTAAATAGAACTCTAGTTTTCACAATATGCAGGAATAAGATGTGAAAAGAAAAGTCTCGTATCCCCAAGAAGCCAACATAACCAAACAATATCTTTAGTAGTAGATGTCATAATATGGTATTCTGCTTCAGTTAAAAAGTGAAAAATAATAGACTGTTTATTACTCTTTCAAGAAATAAGAGAAACACCTAAAAGATACAAAAACCGGTATCAAACTTGTATTCTATGAGATCACTATCATGATCAGTATTAGAGTATATACACAACTCTAACAAAAAGGTTAATGTAAGTAAAAGACTTTGAAAGACTATACCTCGAAGATATCACAAAATATAATGAACAATTGCCTAGTGAACGGTAGTAGGAGAGACAATAACATGAACAACATATGCAATATATGGACGGGTAATAGTGAGATATATCAGGCTCCTAACAATAATACGACATAAAGTATAATCTATCAAAGGTAAATTAACATGAAAAAAAGATTAATGTCTTCTATAAAATATAGGATTGTTGAAATAATAAATAACCCGGCAAGATCGGGGTTGAACCACATGGAGGTTAATTGTATAAATTATAAACAATAATAATAAAACAACAACAACAACAATAGTAGTAGTAGTAGTATAGTAGTAGTAGTAATAATAATAATAATAAAGAAATTGATAAGAACTTTGAGATGAAAGATCAGTGTGAGGATTAAACATCGATAAAAATAAATGTCAAGGTTAAAGGATCCACTAACGATATTTCAAACAAATATAGTATAAACTCTTTTTATTACTCAATTGGAAACGAAAAATAAAGGAGGTTTCAATCGGATTATAAGTTGTTAACATGATTACATTAGTTATCTTATTTAAATAATACTATTACTTGTTAATATTATTAGGTATTTATGATTATAACTTATATTAACAACAAATCAAATTCCTTTCATAGCACAAGTGTCGGTTAAACCATATAGTTGGGCTATAAAAGTGCCACGTATTTGTTGTACCAAATGTTATACAACACAAATCTAAACAAACCATTTAACAAGCAAAGTATTAAAAGTGAATAAAATAACAAATACAAAACATGTTAATATCAAATATTAAAAGTCCATATTGAGTTTACACTATACTTATTCTTACACTATTAGTGTAACATTTTTACCTTGATATAATAAACTTAACTAAATATAATAAAAGAGAGAAACATAAATAAACAAGATAAGAACATAAATAAGATAAAAGTTAACTAAGTAAAAGAAAGGAAACGAGCAATATAAACAAGAAATTAATATAAGTAAAACTTAAACATTACAATAAAAAGAAAGCAAGAACATGATTTTGATATAAAAACAAGATGCCAAAATGCATGGTAAATGCCTTCTTTTATAGGTAAAAATTTGGAACTATTGATTTGATGACTAATTACTAAGTGTGGCTAATCTTGACTTGGTGACAATCTTTATTTTCTTATTTGAACAATATCTCAATGATAATACCTGAATTTCAACCTTGCTCATAAAATTTCTAGGAAATTGTCTCAGTTTTCTAGAAAAAAATTGAGGTCATTTAAACTTATAAAACTGAGATATAGGTTGAACATTAAACAGTGTCTGGGCTGCAGGACAGATTCGGACTTCTATAGTTGCTAAGATGTGGACATTTAAACAGTAGAATTGAGTTTTGCCTTCTTCATGAAATTTTTAAGCCTATATTTTAGCTTTTCATCCTTATAAAGTAAACTTAAGTCCAAGTTCTATAACTCTAAATATGATCCAATTACCGAATAGTGTTCTAGTTTGGACTAAACCAACATCTCTTTTTTAAGCTTCACCCTCTCTTTTTCCTTTTAATTTCGGTTCTTCAACTCATCAATCAATCTTTTTATTTATGTGATAGTCTTGTATTTATGATGGATATTTACCATAAATTAAATATATCTTATGATATTAGACTTGTTATTATAAAATATGCTTTAGTTAAGGAGTTATTCATACTTTAAGTTCAAAATAATGATATAAAACCTCAATATAAATGCACTTTTAAGTATTAATCATAAATCATCAGAAAAAGAATACCTTACGTTAACCTTAATGAGAGTATTTATAATTTTATTATTAGTAAGTCTAACCTACTCAAGAATATTTGCAATATATTTCAACTAAGAAAGAAGATAACATCTCGGTGAGTAAGTTACCTTAATACCCATGAAATATCAAAGATAACCTGAATCCTGCATTTCAAAATATCTAGCTAACTCTTCTTGAAAATTGAACTACTATTATCATCACTAATAATAATCATGTCATCAATATATAAAGATAGAATGATACAACCAATATCAATACACTTAATAAATAAATAAAAAATCATGACTATTAAAAAATAATTCAAAAGACGAGATCATAATAAAGAATTTCTCAAACCAAGCACGAGGTGTTTCAAATCATATAGATTATATAACGCTTTCTTAAGCCTACAAACATACCAATAGTTATGTGAAACACTAAGAGAAGGCACCACATAAACAACTTTTTAAAGATCTCTATTTAATATGGCATTTTTAACATCAAGTTAAGAGATATACCATTGATGAATCGAAGTTACAACAATAAGAGTATGAAGAATAGTCATTTTTATAATAGAGACAAATGTCTCTATATAATTCATACCATACTATTGAGAGTATCCTTTTGTAACCAATCTAGTTTTATATCGTACAATAGACTCATTAGAATTAGTCTTGATCTTATACATCTAATGAAAACCAACAACATTGTTACTAGAAGGTAGATAAGCCAAATCTTAAGTATCTATCTTATACAAACAAAACGTTCATCATCTATAACTTGCTTCTAAAGAGAATAAAAGATTATCTTTTTATAGAAAGATGGCTTAAAAAGACAATGAATAGAAGCTAAATAGAAAGTAAATAAAGAATAATAACAAGAAAAAGCAAAATCTGGTAGCTTTATGGACTTACAAATACATATGGATTGATATAGCGGTGGATCCATAGTCTTAGATGAAGTTTGGGGGAGTTTAGATGAGAATGAAGCTTCAAGTGTGTTGGAGAGTAAAGTGTTAGTACTTTTAGAATGATGAATACAAATTGGTCGAACATGTGGAAGGGTATCTGAGGCACTAGGAATATGAGATGGTAAACTATCAAAAATTTTAGAAAAAATATCTACACAAATAAGATCAAATCTAGTCAAGTTATAAGTAGTGGATGGAATAAAAAATAAATGTATATGCTTAAGTAAGACAATATGACAAGACACATAAAGTTTCTCAGTTATTGGATGAAAACAATGATATCTCTTTTTACCTTCACCATAACCAAGAATGACATAAATAGTAGATCGAGCTGACTGACACGACAAAGAGATTGATGTCTTCTCCCAAGTGCAGGAGTGTCGAAGTAATAAATAACCCGGCAAGACCGGGGTCGAACCACAGGGAGGTTATTGTACAAATTATAAATAACAACAACAACAATAATAACAATAATAATAATAATAAAGAAAAAGAAGAAGATGATGATGATGATGAGAACTTGGAGATAGAGTATTAAAGTAAAGATTAAACAATGATAATAACAAATGTCAAGGTTAGAGGT
>SRLM01000768.1:67506-101536 GCA_015708895.1 Populus ilicifolia
ACATTTACCACAAATTAAAGGTATCTTATATTATTAGATAAATTATTATAAAACGTACTTTAGTTAAGGAGTTATTGATACTTTAAGTGCAAAATGATGATATAAAACCATGATAAAAATGCACTTTTGAGTACTAATCACTGACAACCTAATGTATTTTATATGAGGATGTAGGATAAAATAAGTACAACAAAAAACTCTAAAGAATGAATAATTAGGGGCATACTCATATAACTTTTTGAAATGAGAAAAACCTAAAATATAAAAAGATAAAATTGTATTAATCAAACTTACAATAGTAAGAATAGCTTCTCTCTAAAACTCACTAAGAATAAAAGTAGACAATATAACAAATAGTTTCAACAATGCGTCTATGTTTTCTTTCAACAACTTTATTTTGCTCAGAAGTAATGTACATGAAGTTTGGTGAATGGTTCCATCTAAAGCAATAAACTCATAAAATTTATTAGAAATGTATTCCTTACCCAAATCACTCTGGAGTACAAGCTTCATCTAATTTGAGGCAGAAATGAGGCGTCAAATGCCCTAGAAATAAGGCCCCTCAGGCGACCTCTTTAAAGAAGAAGATGAATAGTCATCCTCAAAATGGTGCCATTTTGGATACTTATGCTTTAGTCCTTTAATTTATGATTTCTTTCTAATTACACCCTCAATGGCATAAAACTTTTAATTTTTTTCAGTTTCGCCCCTAAGGAACTTCAATTCAAACCCTATACTTCAGAGCCTTTTCCTCATTCATCCCTAGTTTTAAATTTATACAATTTGACCCTTAATCAATTAATAAACTTTAAATTTTTTCAATTTGGTCCTGATTCAATGAATTTTAGTTCCTTTATTTATGATTTTTTTATAGTTTGGTAATGGTTTTGAATTTCTTCAATCAAGTCCCTAATTAGCCTTCAAATTTCAAAATTTATGCAATTAATCCCTAATTTGACGAAGTCAACTTTTAAAAATTATAATTTGATATAGAACTTTAATTTCCTCTAATTAAAGCCTAAATTGACTTAAAAATTAATTTTTCTTCCAAACGTTCATGAATTCAATTAAACCTTCCATAAAATTTAATTACGTTTATAAATATCTCATTTTGAATTTTTCTTCCTCAAATTGAATTTTCCTTGTTAACATGGCTCTCATTAGTCAACGATATACTGTTAAAGTTTAATCTTTGTATTTGTACCTCCTTAATAAATTTTAGCCATATTTTGAATTCCTTGACCACCTTTTCTCATTGGTATGTATGTATATATATATATATATATATATATATTCTTTTTTTGTATTTTCTCCCTTTTTGTTTGGAGACCCAAAAATAGGTAGCAACATGTTTGATGAAAGTGTATGATAATATGTTAGGATGATGTTATGTGCATAATTATATTGTCTTTTATCCTTGAAGAGCATGCTAGAGCTGAAAAACAGATACCATGTTATGTTGATGCCCAAGTTCTATTATGTGATTGATGAAATTTGCATGTTTATGTAGTACGTGAATTAAGGTATGATTATATGTGTTGACGATCTTAGTGTCAACTTTGGAATCATGTTGCATTTTTTATTTATGAATATGTAGTGACTTGATTTTAATCAACGATTTAGTGTCAATTGTGAAATCATGTTGCGTTGATGATTTTTGAGTTGAAAGTGACTTAGTTTTTATTAATAATTTCTAAGTTAGTTATGAATCATATATGCTAATGATTTTAGTGTTAGTTATGAAGTTGTGTTGCATTGATGATTTCTAAGTTAGCTGCAATTCAATTTTCATCAACAATTTCTGTGTCAGATAGAAATAATATGCGCTGATGATTTTGGAGTCAACTGTGAAATTGTGTTGTGTTAATGATTTTTGAGTTGGCCGCAACTTAGCTTTTATCAATGATTTCTGTGTTAGTCGAAAACATTATGCGTTGACAATTTTAGTGTTAGTTGCGAAACTACGTTGTGTTGATGATCTCTGAGTCAACAACATCTTAGTCTTCATCAATGGTTTGTGCTTGCTAGTGATTTCTACATAATAAGGGACATTAATGAGTCAATTTTGTTGACAATTTAGTGTTCTAGCAAATCAGTTTGTTGACGAGTTTGCATCACCAACGAACCAATTTTATGAACCAGTTTGTTGACAAATTTGCATAACTAGTGAACCAGTTTCGTTGATGAGTTTGTGTCACTAATGAACTAGTTTTGCTGATGATTCTGTGTTCTAGTGAATTAGTTCACTAATGATTCTGTGTCACTAGTGAACTAGTTTCGCTGATGATTTTGTGTTTTAGCAAACCAATTCGCTGATGAATTTTCACGGCACATTACATATCATAATTGGTTCAATGATTAAAATGATTGCATTGTATGGTTGTGATATATGAATGCTAGAATATGAACATGTGTATTCCTAAAATTTATATGGTGATGAGTCAGGTGTTACTGAAATGCAAATGTAATGATTTGTGACCATTGATGTGTTAAGTGGTTCAAACTGGGACCTGATTTGTGACCGAACAAGGACATCTTATAGAAGGAGCAAGTAGGTAACTTCCACCTTCTTTTAATGTATCGTTAGTTTTTAAAGTGAATTTATTATGAATGATTTATTGTTGTACTATATAGAATGCTAAACTATAAAAACTAAATTTATTATGAATGATTTATTGTTGTACTATATAGAATGCTAAACTATTATGAATGATTTTATGAGTATTATAAAGGATCTATCATTATATTATACTCAATGTTAATTGTTAGAAATATTTATATAAGTATTGCAAATGATCTATTTTTATGTTATACAGAATGCTAAAGTGTTATGAGTGTTTTTATAAGTATTATGAACGATCTATCATTGTATTATACTAAATGTAATTGTCTTGAATGTTTGTATGAGTATTGTGAAGGATATATTATTATGCTATATAAAATACTAAATTATTATGAATGTTTGTATTAGTATTATAAAGGATCTATCGTTGTGTTGTACTTAATATTAATTGTCACAATTGGTTGTATGAGCAATACAAATGGTCTACTATTATATTATACTGAATGTTAAACTATTACAGAATATTTGTTTGAGTATTACAAAGTATATATTATTATGTTATACTGAACACTAAACTATTACGAAATGCCTATATGAGTATTACGAATGGTCTACTATTATGTTATAGTGAATTTCAAATTGTTATTAATCATTTGAATGAGCCATATAAAGGATATATTATCACATTATAGGATTTCATAAACTGTTTAAGAAACATTTGATTGATTAGCTTTGACTAATCACATTCAAGACAAATGATCAGGTTATGATTGTCGATCAATTATGGCTAACGACATCCTAGGAGGATGATCATGTTGCATTTGATGATTAGCTTTGGCTAAAGATATTCTAGTGTGATGACCGATTTGAATTTGAGGTTTAGTTTTAGTTAATAGTATCTAAGATGGATGATCGAGTTTGATTATTTTATTAACCTCAATAATAGATGAATTATTAAGGATGGTGTTATATAAGTAAGGAGAAATGAAAAAATTGTATTCTTTTGGGCCATAAATGAAAAGTAACATTAATATTCCTTTAATTATCCATTTTTATGTTTTTAAATTAATTATAGTGCTTGAAATCATCTTGTGTTATAATAGGGTATCAAACCAACAAGGTACATGAGGAAATTTGTTCCATGGCTCACACCTTTTTAAAAGAACCATATTAGCTTGTTATCGGTGTTATGTATTTTGTAGGAATAAATGTAGTAGTTGTATAGTAACCATTCGACACTTTTGGAATGATTGGTATTGATAACTGTAATGGAACACTAACATGAATGTATGGACGTGTAAACATGAAGCTACAAATTCATACATATGGTATTCTTTTTTTAAAAAATGTTGTATCGTGAAATCACTTGAGTATTGTACTACACTAAGAAATAAATTATATTATGATAAACCTCTAAGTACCATTGTAAGAATGTGTACTATCATTATTTATGGGATGTTGATTTACGTTACCTTTTACCTTAAGTGGGTTATGCCTTAATGAATGGGACACATTTATAAATTTGCAGAATGATATTGTGAAAGCATTAATAATCTAATGATAAAAAGAAAATTCACCATTTATTTTGACATTAAACAAGTCGGGTCATTACAGTTTCCCTTCATTTTCATAGCATAATAGAATACATGTGTGGCAAGTGAGTATAGTTTGATGGCTTTTTTATTTATTTTTATTAAAGTTTGGATTAAAGAATGACACTAAAAATATTTGATAATAGTAAGGAAAAAATTGATTCCTTGAAATGGTAATAGATAATTTTGTGAACTAGCTAACAAAATAATTTTGTGACAGATAGCACAAGTTATGCTATGAGTTAAACTATTTTTTTTAACATAAAAGAATAATGTTTAAGCATACTAATGTATTTTTAAAAAAGTAAGAAATATTCGTAACTCTAATAAAATGTTTTTCATTTAATTATATAATAAAGAAAGGTCTCAATTATATGATAAAAAAAAAGAGTGATGACACTAAATGAATCAAATTAAAAATGAAAAAGTGACCATGATGATTTCCAAAAAAAATATGTTTGTTAAAAGAAAAAAAAACTACGAAGTTTACTTAAATAATTCATTGTTAAAATAAAAAATAAAAAAAGACAAAACAAAAGGTAACTTGAGTCAAACAAAGAAATAATGCATTCAAATAGTAAGGTCAGGATAACCATATAAAAACAATAAAAAAAAATAGGACATTCAATTTTCAACAATCAAAATATAGAAAGATAAAATTAAAAATAATTATAAAAAACCCAAAAAAATAAAACACTAGCAAATCTAGTTTAGTTTGTCAAGCCTTTTAAATGGAATCATAGCAATGAAATAACATAATAAAATAAAAAATAAAAAAATATTATAAAACTTAATTTTTAAAGTAATCAAATATTAAAGGAATAAATCAAGAAAAAATTTAAATTTAGATTCTTTTTCTTGGTTCTCCAATCTCAAATGCATTAGGTTGGAGAACACAGACACACATATATATATATATATAAACATTAGATTTTCCGAAAGAAAAAACTAAGAAAAAAAAACGCTATGCCAATAGAACCCTTAAAAAAAAGAGAGTATCAACTATGAGATCGATCCAACTTCATGATGTAACATGAATTGGTCTGATCTAATGATGAACACCATAGGTTCAAATGAAGATGAAATGTTTATAAACTAATTAAAAAACAACACCCTTGATATATAAAAATTAAGATGAGCATAAAAAACATAAAATAAGAACAATATTACCTCATATATCTGCTCCAATTATTTATTTTCATTTTTTTTTGTTGATAACTCTTTTTATTTCCTAGATCCATCCACCTTTGGATGATTTCCTGGTATTACTTGTCATTTTTACAGGATGGGATGTTAGAATGATGCTTGTGTGCGTTGTAGCATTTGTTGCTTGATGATCCTTAACCACCGTACATCGCAATGTGGTTATTGGTGGATTCCAAGTCAATTGCTTAATCATCATTATCATCGTTCATTGAGGGGATAAGAGAGCCTTCACCCTTTTGCCGACTACATATCTACTTTAAATAATTAATGTCCAGTAACAAGAACACCTTAACTTTTTTATTATTATATATATAAAAACATTAGAGATCGTCTCCCCTGGTAAAACTCTACATTATGTGTTGGAAGATTTTTAGCTTCGAACTTACAAGTATCGAGCATTAGGCCACCTGGCAAGTTGGAAAGTGAAATTTATCAAATGTTGCTGTTGTTGTTTTAGTTGCATTAATCTATTTAATTATAATAGTTAAGTTAATTGTGAAATTTGTTCAGGAACATCATTGAAATCATGTTTTTTAAAGATATAATTTTTTTTGTTTTGTTTTAAATTAATTTTTTATATTTTTGAATGTTTTCATATGCTATGTCAAAAATAATAAAATATTTTTAAATAAAAATTAATTTAAAAAACAATCATCTATCTCTTAACTACCTTCTGCATCAGCAAAGTAAGGGAAACAGCTGCGTGACACATATAAAGATCGGTTCCATCCTCATGACTGAAATTCACCGTCAATGAAAGGTTGATATCGGTCCATTCTGCAGTTTTTGATATTTTGTGGAATGCCATGGTAGAATGCCACTTCGAGGCACAGTGAGAAAATCAATAATTAAACAATATAATGTTTTCTTCTACGTTTTTGCTTTTACTTTTAATTTTTGTGCATCCATTATGAGTTAAAAAAATGAAAAGAATAAAGAAATATCCATGTGCGTGGTAGCTAGGAGGAAATAGCCTTGAATTTACCAACGGACACGGGTGGAAATATATATATATAGTTCCATTACACCATTTCTCCAACACTAATATATATCAACTTAAAATGTTTAACTAGAACACCTATCCAACAAGAAGAATAAGTCTCTTGCTCAGGATAGTAAAATTCTATTTATTTTTATATTTCAAAAATATTTTTTAAAAAAATTAAAATTAAATTTAAATTTTTTTATTTTAAATCAATATTTTTAGGTATTTTCAAATTATTTTAATATATTAATATGAAAAATAATTATTTAAAATAAAAAATACATGAAAGAATTTTACACCATGCAGCATCATCATTAAACTATTTCTCCAACGCTCATAAGAGATTTTTATATATTTTTTCTTGTACAGTATCATAGGTTGCATAAATTTACAACAAATCGATATACAATTACACCAAGGTAATAAATCAATAAGCCTTGAGGATGCTCTAGGGCGACTTTATTGCGACTTGGAGCTAGGAGCAAGTCATTCTTAGTAATTTTGAATGAGATGGTTTTAACTTATCAATTAACCATGCATGCAAGATATTTAAGTTGTAATCAATATTAATAACGTTACCTATTGAAAATTAATAATATGAAATTAGTCCTTCTGCCATGTGTGTAATAAGAATATATAAAATCTTAAGATATTAATAATTTTTTGGAGAGATAAAAAAAGGAAAAAGTTTTATGCAAACATTTTTCATTCAAATTTTCTTTATAGTATTTTTATTCTTATATTTATTGCTATAGGTTCATTTTTATACAAGATAATTGTTTTTATTGTTAAAGGTATTGGGTTCTAAGTATCATAAACATAATAATAATAATAATAATAAAATTATTTAGAAATTACTGAGTAGATCATAAACATCCTTTTAAACATGACTTACAAGTGAGTGAGCTCTTCTAGGAGTAATTTATAATGGTGAGCTCGTCCACTTGCTTGCTATATATCTTTTAGTTTGAATTTATTTTAAAAGGAGAGAGGAAAAATAATATAGTTTTAACTAAATAAATATTAATATTAAATACCATTAAAAAAAAAACCAAAAGAGGAAGGGATTTTATTATACTTTTTCTCTTATAATACTATTCATTGGAATAATATTTTTTTTATTTTGTATTGTTTTTGAATTTATGTTTTTGTTTTTGTCGATTTTATTTTCATCTTTTAACGTTGGATTTATTGAAAATTAAATTTTATAATGCTTTTTAATTTATTTTTATAAGATTATCTTAGGCTCATGAACCAAACTACAAGTTTGATGAATTAACTCAATTGACTCAAGTTTTTTTTTTCTAATTGATCTTTTTCTCAACTTTATGCTTGAGAATTATGCTTCGTTATTTATTTCAGTTTTTTTTATAAGGTTATCCTTGTCTAATAACTCGAGTCATGGTTTTGACAGATTAAGTTAAGTTGACTCAAGTCATTGTTTGTGTATTTTATTAATTAATTTTTTTTAATTTTATTTTTTAATATTAGATTGATTGAGATTTATTTCAATTTTTATTTTATTAATTTATCTTAGTCTCATGACCAGGTTACGAGTTTGGTAGGATAGCCTAGATTGACTCAAGTTATTTATTATTATTATTTTAATTTCATTCTTCAACATTAGGTTTACTAAAAATTGAGTTTCATAACTTATTTTAATTTTGTTATTATAAGGGGTTATGATAATCTTATGACTTAGCATGCAAATTGACAAGTTAACTTGGGTTAACACTAATCCATCAAATATATTATTGTGTTTTTAATAAATACTCATGTTACTTTTAGTTAAACTGTGTTTTTAACATATACTTGAGTTGCTTTTGAACCCATCAAAGTGACTTAGTTCATATTGGGTAAATCCCTACTTGATTAAATTTTTCTTCTTACTAGAAAAAAATATTAGTAATGCTTAAATTTTTTTTTGGCATGTTATTTTTTTTTTATCCAACCCATAATGTAATGGGGCTAATGATCTAAGTATATACTTAAACATTTATCATTTTCTCTCATGTATTTCACTATTTATATAAACAATTAAACAACTTTTCCCTTACAGTTGAATCCTTTCATAACCTAATTTGATAGAATTTAGCTTGAAATTATAAGGAAGAAAAATATCAAATTAAAAGATGGAGAAATGAAATGTAAAGAATAGAGAAAAAGTATATTCAATCTCATATTCTTGATAATTTTTGTTTTGTTCCAAATATTTTTTTATTATTTTGAGTTTTAAATTTTCAGAGATGAAAGGAAAAGTAACTTGAAAATGATAAAGAGAGAAAATCATCGGTTGTGTTACTTTTCAACGATAAATTTGTTATTATTTTGTTCAACAAGTTTCATTTGATAATAAAAATTTGATGATAGTTGTTTTGAATCTTCATTTTACCTCAAAAAATATATTAAAGTCGAGAAAAAAATTATTTTTTAGTTTGATTTTTTATAGTCGTTTTGGGAGAATTTTTTTTTTTGCTTGAAATATTATTTGTTTTTGTAGTTAATAAGGATGCATAGGAGATGTTTTGGGCAAAGTAGGTGAAAAATAGATTTTTCATGCTAAAATACCGTTATATAACTAAAAAAATAGATAAAAGGATATAATTTTTTATAAAGATAGTTTTACATGTATAAAATCTATAAAAAATGTATAAAAATTGGATAACAGATGCATTATTAACCCATAATAAAACATATAATGTTATAAGTTTTGAAATACCAAGTTTAATTACAATGTGAAAAAGTTTAATGTAATATAGATTTTTTAAAAAGTTTAATTTTATTTTATCTAACTAATAACGTAACACAAGAAGTAAAATAGTACTTTATATATGATAAGAATTTCAAAGAATAATTGACCCTTTTTATTTTTTTCCCTTGAATAACCCTAGAGATTTAGGACAAAACTATATTATCCTAACACACAAAAAGAATTGAAATATTATGTTTAAGTTGGCTAGTAACAATTCCTTGCTGTGACTGAGTGAGCTAGCATGCGAGACAACCTCGTGTTCGCGTGTTCGTGAGCTAGGAGGACTATGAATTTTTTTAAATATGATAGATGACATGTAATATGCCAGATAAGGCGTGTCCTTCGATGTTTTTTCTTACTCTCGAAGAAAAATATACCAGATTCATTTGTCTCGTTTGTCTAAAATATTAAACTAATTACGCTTAATTTAGGCAACTAGGTAAACAAAGCAAGGAAAACAGCTGCCTCGCACATACAAAAATGTTATATTAATCCTGAAACAAGTAAAGCCTTATAAACGACATTATAATCCTTTTGACCGTAATCCAATGGCGCTGAAGGATTTACAGGTGTGCATTCGGCAGTCATGTAAATGGATTTTGTTGGTGCCATGGAAGAGTGCCAGCACCACGCGCAATGATAACATCAGCAATTCTATCCATCGCAGCATCTACTGATTTCTAAAATGGTTTTCTTTTTAAAAAATGCATCTACATGCATCTACCCTACTGCTCGAAAGGTACATTTAAAAAATATTGGAGAAAAGATGAATCCATGTGCATGATAGGAATTGGTCACCAGACACAGGAATATGGCATAGGCCGGAGTTACTAGTTGGGCTTTATAAGTGGATGTGGGCTGTTGAGTTTTATTTTGCTCCTTTCATCTACTATGCCCAATAACAACTGTTTAAAAACAAGAAGTTAAAATCTGTGATTAAAAAAAAAGAAAAAAAAACTCTAAAAAATTGTCCTCCTGCAAATGTTGCCTCCACCTTTTAGGTAGGCTTCAATCTGGTTCCTTTCCTCTTGACTGCACCAATGTTTCTCGGTGCCCACCTATTCTATTAAACCTCGAAGTTTTTAACTTCCCTTGTGCTTCAAGGCTTACTAATTACCAGTATAATTTTAAAAAAAACCTACACAAAAACACTATGCACACACTCATGCAAAAACTATCCATCCAACAGTTGACAAAGATTCTCTTTACATTTTGATTCCAGCAGTTTGTAATGTTTATTACTTCATCAAGAAACTTTTATTTATATCATGTTTCCATCACTAGAGTTGAGATAAAAAAAATTATAACAAAAAAAAACATTTGACTAATAATAAAAAGAGTATGATATTGATGTCATAGTAATATTCTTGAAGATGAGAGTTCAATATTTATAATTTAAGTCTTTAATCATGTTAGAAAAAGAAAAGGTAGATTACAATCCAAAATTTTTATTTTTATTCTGAGTTTTTAGACTAATTAGAGTATATTTTAAGTTTCAAAATGATTGTGATGGTTTCTAGTATTTGTTTTAGTGTTTTTAGATAAATAAAAGGTTGATATTTAGTTTTTGAAGGGGGAAAAAAACCAGGTTGTAGAAATTTTGTCTTTGATTAAAATACTTACACTAATATTGTAGAAAGCATTCAATAATGACACGCCTTTCAAGTTAAATTACATATTTATGTTAATATTAGCAATTATTTTATGAATAAAAAATCTATTTTTTTGTTTTATGAAATTGCTCTTGGATATTCATCAAATAGTCAACAAGAATAAAATATCTATTTGTAATTATAATTTTTTATATTTTTTTAAAATTAATTTTTTTTTAATTTTTCATCTAGTTACATAAAACTTTTCAATACAAGAATTTTTTATTTTTTTATTTAAAATCATGAAAAGCTTTTAAAAAATAAGGTTTCTAATAAAAAGATATGTTTTTTCAGAAAAAAATAAGAAAATTCATGAATAATGAGAGTTTTAGTTAATAAATATATTTTTCTCCTAAATTTAAAAAATTTAAATTCTTGCAAATATTTATTTCAATTGTCTTAAGTTTTTATTAAAAAATCATGTTGTTAATTAATAATTTTTTAATCCAAATAAAAAAGGTTGATAACCATGTTTGTTGAAATATAGTGCAAAACATTGAATTACTAGGCATGCTTAACCTAGCATAAGACCAAGGCATGTCTAGTGCAAAGAATTTACTATGATCAATAAGATTATAGCAAAATTCAAAGAACATAATGAATATTTAAATAATATAATCTATATAGTGATGTGTTTAATTATAAAAAGAGATCTTTTTAATATTATTTCAGTAAAAAACATTGAATAATTAAAGGATTGTTTAATTTATAAACCTAGTTCTCTTAAAAAGTGAAGTGAGGATATTAGTGTTCAAGCTAAAAAATTATAATTCCAAATTATAATTAATCAAAACTCAAAGAGGTGATAAGAGATTACATAAGTTTGTAAAGCTCATTCAATTCAAATAATATCTAAATCATTTCTCTAATAATGTATTTTGTATAGGATTTCATGTTAAGTGTCATTAAATAAGCTTTAGAGTTTGTTGAGATAATATAAATTTATAATATTCACATAAATTTTATCTAGGTATGCAGATGATTTTTTCATTTATATGCTTTTTTTTACATCTAACCAATTCTCTCTATATTGTTTTTTAAACATAAACTAACTCCCTTCCTCCAAACTTGATTAAAACATTGTCCTTGATAAGAAGAAAAAGAAAAAAATAAATTGATAAAAAGTAAGAAATGCAGACATTCTCTAAATCATTATTTAAATTACTCAGAATTGATGGTAATTTTTTGCTTACAAATTTCTCCATTAACACAACATTTTAAACTTATATCCATTCACCTTAAATATTTATTTTGTCTCGTGATTAACTTTAACTGCTCAATATAAAAAAATAAAGTCACAACAGATGGTCTGACTATCTTGATTATAATTTTCTTAAAAAAACTCAAATTCTTGAATTGAATAGTAAAAAATAATTCCTAGCTTTAAACTTTCTTTTTAAAATATACTTATCATGCCATGTTTTAGTTTTATTCTTATAAATTCAAGCACTTTCAACTTTCTTTTTAAAATATACTTATCATGCCATGTTTTAGCTTTATCCTTATAAATTCAAGCACTTCATAAGCATCATTGCCAAACTCATCCATTTCATTGATTTCCAACATTCTTTTTTCAAATGTAACCTTTAAATCAAAATTAAATGTTTTTATTGTTTAATAAGCTTTATGATTAAAATCCATAGACAAATAACATGCTTTTCCATAAACTAATAACATTCTAATTAATGTTTTAAATATTGTTCTATAAGCCCATAATACATCTTTTAATCTTCATACCCAATTCTTTTATGAGTTATTAATAGTCTTTTCCAATATGTCTTTTAACTCTTTTTTAAACACCTTCATTTGATCACTTGTTTAAGATACGGTCTTGTGCATTCCAGTGCTTGGCCTAGCGGTGGAAGGGGCTTGTCTCCTTCCACTGCACTTGGGTTTGAGCCCTGGCGTGCACGCTTGTCACCCCCGCGGTGCCTTACATGCCTACTGGGTTTGCGGGGTATTCAGTGGGCCATGGAGATTAGTCGTGGTGCGCGCAAGCTGGCGCGGACACCCCATGTAAATCAAAAAAAAAGAAGAAGATATGGTCTTGTCATATGGTGAGTAACTTCATACTTTGCATGTAAAGCAATAAATTGATGGCTGTAAAAATGCTTGCCATCATCACTAACTATTTCCCTTAAAACACTAAATGAAAAAAAATATTTTTTCAAAGAAAACTTACCATAACTTGAACATTTTAGGTTGACAAGGTAATTTTTTTTTTCACTTAAAGACATAATGTACAACATCAACATAAATTTATTAGAATATAAAGATGGAAAAAAAACCATGAAATTTATCCTCTAGATATCAAACTATTCAATCACTAAAATATTATTGAAAAACATCTTATATTTTCTAAAAATATTCTCAACTCGTTGATATTAATTAGATCTAACAATGTTAAAAGAGACCTTAAAAATAAAAGGTCAATAAAAATCAAATTGCAAAGTTTTTGTTGTCCATTTTGCTTCACTAAAGTGACCACCTACTATTACAATGTTACAATCACATAAATTAATTATAATAACTTAATCAAATAAAATAATATAGGATAAGAAAGAGATGAGTCCCATGAAAAAGATTTAGTTCATTCAAAGTTGAGGGGAAATTAAGGTTATTTAAGCTATGCTAAGATAATTAAAATAAAGTAATCAAACTAAATTAAATAAACTAAGACTTGTTAAGAGAAAAACCTTGGTCTTAAGTAAACATTCACTAATAAAAATCAAAATTGATAATTGAAACAGTACGTCTATTTATATTTTGAATATTTATCTTTTCTTAATATTAATTAGTTAATTGATTTGCAGTATAACTAATTCTAACCATTAAACAACCACAATATCCACACTAGTAATTTAATTCAAATACAGCCTTAAGAACTAGACATGTTGATAAATCTAAACAATATAATTGTTTGCAGTCTATGTTCGATTTAATTGAATGTTTTCCTAAGATTAACAATATAGATACACCATAATGATTACACGTAGTCACTTTACAGGTTAAATATCATGTAAAGAACAAACATTATGCTTTAATGTTAAATTAAAATCTTATTGATGAAAAGATATTAATTACATTGAGAAACTATTCACTGATAAATTAAATCAAACCACTAATGACTTTTTGAATATTTGGAGGATTATGACATGTTGCTAGACAATACACTCGATCTTCAAATATAAATTAATCAATTCATAAATTGATGATAAATTAAATTATTTAATTCTATTTAATTAGAATTTAGGATATCATATTATAAACACGTTAAAAACCATTAATTAAGAATTAAATTGGGATAATTAATTAAGTGTGACTTAATTGAAAATAATTATAGAAATTAAGTACTAAATCTATTTAATAGAAACCTAAAAACTCTCAAATAATTTTATTTTATTAATTCTACATGAATAATATTAAGGAACCCAATAAAAAATTAGGCAAGCATCATCTGCAAATCTGGGTTGATCACAGATTGATAGAACTGCTTTGAACGTGAAATCGTTTGGAGTGAACCTCCTGGTTCTCATCTCATCAAGATTCTTGATTGCATCTTTCCATAGGTTATTATATCCATAAGCCTCTATAATGGCCGTCCATGGCATTGAACCCTTGACAGGAACTGCAGTGAACACTGATTTTGCTCTACGAACCATTGCACAACTCCCATACATGACAAGTTCGGCTGAAACAAAAGGAATGGACTCAGTCTTTCTTCAATTTATGTCTATGAATCTCTTTCCCTAGCTTTAAAGATTTAAGTTCATTGCAAATGTTCAACATTCTTGCCATTGTAACTCAGTCTGGTCTATGCTTCGACCACTGTATAAACCTTAATACATTGAATGCTTCATATATAATCATGTTCTCTATATATGAATCGATCATGGCTATCCTTGCGATCACATTGCTTTCCCACACGCCATCAAACAACTCGACCCTATAATAAAAAACCCCACACTTCAAGTACATTGTTATCAGAGAAGTAGTTAAAGATACATTAGGCAAGAACAGGTGCTTGACAGCAAAAGCATGTATCTCCTTTCCATGCTTCAGAGTGAAACTTCGCACAAACTGGAATAACAGGTGCAACTGTGACGACATCAGGCCTCCACCTTTCTTACTGCATCCAAACAACTGATCTTAATGACTGCTCGAGCCTCTCATTGGATACATCGCTAGACATCAAAGAATCCAGCAAACAGGATTCCTTTCCCTTAATCCATAAAACACACGCCACCCCGAATCCATATCCTCATATTTGCAATACATAATAATTAACCCTGATTGAATCGTGAACTCCCTTGAATAAACAATGAACGTCTTGGCCTAATCTCCTCGCCCATACTTCTCCTATCACAGGAAAAATTGTAGTTATAATAACCAAGCTCGGATACATCCCTTCACTTAACATCAACCGAACAATAATCTAACGCTTACTATTGATGCTGTTACGAGGAAACTCATTAATACTTCAAAATATATTTTTATTAAAATTTTGTATCGTGATTTTACACTTGAAGTATTAATAATTTCCTAACTAGAATATATTTTATAATATCATATTTAATAATATAAGATATTTTTAATTTATAGTAGATGTTCATTTTAAATGCAGGCCTATCATATAAATCAAGGAATTGATTGGTGAATTTAACTACTGAAAGTAAGAAGACAAAGAGAGGACTAAACTTAAAAAAGAGATGCTGGTTCAATCTAAATTGATACACTATTAAGTTATTGGGTCATATTTGAAGCTGTAGATTTTGGATTTTAATATAGTTTATATGGCTAGAAAACTAAGATATAGGCTTAAAACATTTATGGGAGTCGATGACTCAATTCTACTTTTTGAAAGTCCAAATCTTAGCATCAAAAGAGAAGTCTGAATCTATCCTATAACTTAGAAATTGTTCAGTGTTCAGCCCATATCTCGAGTTTTAGAAGTCCAAATGTTCTTATTTTTTTGTTGGAAAATTGAGAAAATTTCCCAGAGCTTTTATAAGGACAATCTATTCAAATTCTATTATTAACAATGACGTTTTGATTAGACAAGAAGATAAGGATTGTCACCAAGTCAAGATATGGTTAACCACTCAATAATTAGTCAATAAATTAGTAATTCTAAATTTTGGCCTATAAAAAAAGGTATTTGCCATGTATTTAGGCATCTTGGTTTTCATATCAATATCATGTTCTTGCACTCTTTCTTTATATTTTTTGTAATGCTTAATTTTTGCTTTCATTAATCTCTTATTTATGCCTTTCATTTATTACTATACTTATATAATCATGTTCTTCTCTTGTTTATTTATGTTTTTCTTCTTCATTATATTTAGCTAAGTTTATTATGTTAATGTGAAAAGGTTAGACTAATAGTGTAAGGATAAGTACAATATAAACTCAATATTAACTTTAATATTTGATACGAACATATTTTACTTTGCTTGCTAAATGGTTAATCTAGATTTATATTGTATAACACTTAGTACAACAAATACTTAACACTTTCATAGCCTAATTGTATGGCATAATCATCACCTGTGTTATGAAAAGAACTTAATTTGTTGTTAACATAAGTTATAATCATGAATACCTAATAACATTTACAATTATTAACATTATTCGAATAAAATGACTAATGTAATCATGTTAACAATTTATAATGTGATTGAAAACTCTTTAGTGTGTATTTTCCAATTGAGTAATAAAAAAAATTTATATTATACTTGCTTGAAATACCATTAGTGTATCCTTTATCATTGACAATTATTTTATCCTTGTTTAATCTTCATATCAATATCACATCTCAAAGCTCTCTTTATTATAAAATGTACTTATATAGAAAATACTGTATAGGAAATATTATCTACATACTCTTATATGGTAACCTCCACCATTACTATTGTATATTGCCCTACACATATATATAGAAAGGGTTGACTAACCATTAAGTTAAGCCTTCTAATTATTCTCAACTTGGTATCAAAGCCTGCTATAGTGAAAACTCTTTTCTTCCTTTCTCCCTTTGTAGCTAAACCTCTTTTTATTTTCTCTATATGGATTCCACTATTAGCATCGACTTTTTCCTCTCAACTGGTGGTGAAGCACAGCTGGTAAACCATCCATAAGCTGTTATTGCTGGTGCCTTTTCTCCCCCACAATAGTCTCCACTTATAGAGCTTGTCTCTGATTCTTCCTTCCAAGTCCCTGTCGTTCCTTTATCTCTCATTGGAACCCACACTACAACTATTGTTCCTTTAGTGAACACTCACCAAGTTGTTTCGCTGAAACTTACGAACACAAATTATCTCTATTAAAGAATGCAGATGAAGCCATATCTCATTGGTCAAGGTGTTTTTTACTTCATTGATGACTTAGTGTGACATGACTAAAAGATTGATGTTTTCCCCTAAGTGTAAGAGTGTCGAAGTAATAAATAACCCGGTAAGACAGGGGTCGAACAACAAGGAGGTTAATTATATAAATTATAAATAATAGTAAAACAACAACAATAACAATAATAACAATAACAACAAAAACAACATCAATAATAATAATAATACTACTACTAGTAGTAGTAGTAATAAAGAAAAAGAAGGAGAAAAAAAAAGAAGATGATGAGAACTTTGAGATGAAATATAAATGTAAGGATTAAACAATGATAATAACAAATGTCAAAGTTAGAGGTTTCATTAATGGTATGTCAAACAACTATAATATTAACTCTCATTATTCAATTGCAAATCATGCACAAAAGAGGTTCTAATCAGATTATTTATCTTATTCGATTAATGCTAATACTTGTAATTCTCATTGGGCATTTATGATTACAACTTATGTTAACAACAAATCAAGTTCCTTTCATAACTTAGGTGTTAGTTATAGTATACAGTATGGGCTATGAAAGTACCAAGTATTTATTGTACCAAGTGTTATACAACATAAATTTAGATTAGTCATTTAACAAGCAAAGTATTAAAGAGTGAACAAGATAATAAATACAAAACATGTTAGTATCAAACATTAAAGTCTATATTAAGTTTACACTATACTTATTCTTACATCATGAGTGTAATCTTTTCACCTTGATATAATAAACTTAGCTAAACATAATAAAAGAAAGAAAAATAAATAAACAAAATAAGAACATAGATAAGATAAAAGTTAACAAAGCAAATGAAAGGTATAAATTTGATATTAGTAAAAGCAAAGTATAAACATTGCAAAAAGAGAGAAAACAAGAGCATGATCTTGATCTGAAAACCAATATGCTTAAATACATGGAAAATGCCTCCTTTTAAAGGATAAAATTGAAAACTACTGATTAATGAATAATTGATGAGTGGACAGCCAACTCTTGACTTGATGACAATCCTTATTTTCTCTTGTCTACCCAAAACATCAATGATAATGTTAAAATTAGAATCACTTGAAAACATGAAAGTTGTAAGAAATTGTCTCAGCTTTCTTGTGTAAAAAATTAAGGTCGTTTACACTTCTAAAACTTTAGATATAGGCTAAATACTAAACAGTGCTCATGTTGGAGGATAAATTCAGACTTCTTTGTTGTTATTCCAATTTGGATTTGAAAAGCCTTTTTAAATCTTGGGCTCCATATGAAAGTATTAGACCTATATTTTACCTTTCCATCTATATAGAGTAAACCTAAATCTGAGATTTACAGCTCCAGATATGACTCAATTACCGAATAGTGTTTCAGTTTGGATTGCATAGACATCTCTTTTCTAGGTTTAGCCATCTTTTTGTCCTTTGAATTTTAGTTCTTAAATTCATCAATCAATCCTTTTATTTATGTGATAGACCTGCATTTAAAATAAACATTTACTACAAATTAAAAGTATCTTATATTATCAAATATAAGGAGTCATTGATACTTCAAGTGCAAAATGATGACATAAAACTTTGACAAAAATACACTTTTAGTACTAATCACATCCCCCAACCAGCTTATTGCTAGTCCTTAGTAATCAACGTGTTAAAATAGAAAAACAATTTGTAAATTCCACAAAGCAAGGTATTTATCATTCAACTTCCATTAATCTATCCAGATAAATAAAATCTTATTAAATTTATATATTTACTCAATACCTCTTAACAAGATATTAATAAACTTTTCTTTTGTGCTTAATATATCAACACATAATTATGAGGCTTTTCTTGGAAGAAGATAAATTTTTGTTCTAATGTTTAAGGTTAACTTCTTTGGGTTAAGATTATTATTTTTTTCTTTTGTTTGCTTTTTTTTTTAATATATATACATATAACTTAAAACACCACGCATCTTTAACCCATGTAACGAGCTTTTGGCTAATGACTCCCACACTAGTTGGTATTAGGGCATAAAGTGTTGAGACACCTCTATGAGCTTAGTAACTTGGATTGTAGATTCTGATACATAGATAGTGCAATATTTGATTCCTTTAAGCTTTTCTCTTCAACCCATGTAATAAGCATTAAGCCAATAGCTCCTAAGTCAGTTGACTTTAGGGTATTGAGTGTTAAAACACCCCTTCAAACTTAATTGCTTAGGTTAAGGAGGCTACAAAACCAAACTTATCTATATTTTTATTTTTATTTTTATTTTTTTGCTCTTTTTTTGTTGTTTTATTTTTTTAAATTATGTATTATCCATTTTCCTTAGTTGTTACCTTTACCAAAAGAACATAAATAATGTAATAATCCAATGTGCAACCCACAATCATATGTTAAAATGTGTGTTTGTAAATTAAGATTTAAAAATACATGTTAAATGAGTATATGAGCAGAATTAAGTGATAACAATGCGATAGTTGTAAACCTGAATATTTGAAGAAGTATTATGATAAACCTTATTAAGAATTATTACTAAGATGCGTCTCAAGAGTCATAAAAATATCTTTTTTACTCTGCCATCATAGTAACAATAATTTTATACATACTTTATGAAATAGAAAACACAGTTAGTTAATTTTTTTTTAGCAACTACCCTCTTTTCCTAGCTAAAACTAGACATTGTCCTCAATATTCTAAGGTAGAAAGATAGAGTATAGAAGATATCACCTGAAATAACAAACACCGACAAACCTGAAACACACTTAAACAAAAGTAAGAAATAACAAAACACAATAATAAAACAAAGGGATGCAAAAAATTTACAAATAAAGACTCAAATCTAATCTAAGTTTTTTACAACTTTTCTTATCTGACCAATTTATGCGACTTATAGAGGGATCAATTATAGGAATGAAAGATTGTAGTTGGTCAATCAATTATTCAGTAGTAGCAATAGAGATCATGATTTGTCATGCAGAAGGTGTTAGAAATTTCTCTTCCACAACATGATTAAGAAAAGAGAACAATTTATCATAATAACCATTAACATTTAACAGACCTATGAGTTTATGGTGAATGTGCAGTTAGGCCCAAGAGAAAAAATGAAAGATCTCTTCCAATATGCCTAGACCACCTGGTAAGGTAATGAAGGCATCAACATGGTTAAACATTGCATTCATTTGAGTAGACATTGTGGAGTCCTGTAGTTCCTCTCCAATTGTTTTTCCAATGATGTCCTCTTGTGCTAAAGCTTTGGGGACGACTCCCAAAACTTGACTAACTTTTAAAAATATAGTTATTGACACACTTCCTATTAACCTAAGACTACCTCCCTCGTAGACTAAATGAATTTTTCTCTCAGCTAGCACCTGACCAAGATGATTTACTGATTCTAAAAACTCATTTTCTTTCCCAGGACTAGATCCATCGAAAACACAAATATTTCTTATATGATGACCTGAGGAACTTGCCATTTATACACACTTTTATATTTGTTAAATGTATAGGTTGAGTAGAAATGAAAGGAAGGAAGAGAGGATTTTATAGTTAAAAAATTAAAAAGACAATCATACCACTTATATATAGGTCAGCTAGAGTCTCTCTCTCTCTCTCACACTCTTTATTTATTTATTTATTTTTGAAAAAGCATGTGTATGTATAGGTAATTGTGATTGCGACTCACATCTTCCCTTGGTTTTGTGTCCACGAATAGCTTAAACACCCTTTATGGATCGGGGATAGGCTTCCCATCTAGTTTTCTTAAAAATTGGCACATAGGGTCTTTTTTAGTTAGATTTCCAAGACTAAATCGAGCATGTTCTTTATGAAATAGTGGCCATAAATCATGAATTACATGATGCACTTCTCCACTAAGATGTGTCTTGAGATGACCAAAAGATTGATGTCTTCTCCCAAGTGTAGGAGTGTCAAAGTAATAAATAACCCGGCAAGACCGGGGTCGAACCATAGGGAGGTTAACTATATAAATTATAGATGACAACAACAACAACAACAACAATAATAATAGTAGTAGTAGTACTAATAATAATAATAATAATAATAATAAAAAAGAACGAGAAGAAGGAGAAGAAAAGTTGGTGAGAACTTTAAGATGTAAGATTAACATAAGGATTAAACAATGATATGTCAAACAAGTATAGTATAAACTTTTATTATTCAATTGGAAACCATACACAAAGGAGGTTCTAATCGGATTATAGATTGTTAACATGATTACATTAGTCATCTTATTCAATTAATGTTAATACTTGTAAATTTCATCACGCATTCATGATTATAACTTATATTAACAACAAATCAAGTTCCTTTCATAGCTCAAGTATCAATTATACCATACAGTATGAGCTATGAAAGTGGCAAGCATTTGTTATACCAAGTGTTATACAACATAAATCAGGATTAGTCATTTAACAAGCAAAGCATTAAAGAGTGAACAAGATAACAACTATAAAACATGTTAGTATTAAACATTAAAGTCCATATTACGTTTACACTATACTTATTCTTACACCATTACTGTAACCTTTTCACATTGACATAATAAACTTAGCTAGATATAATGAAAGAAAGAAAAATAGATAAACAAAATAAGATAAAAGTTCCTAAGTAAATGAAAGGAAATGAAAGGCATAAAGTTGATATTAATGAAAGCAAAGCATAAGCAATACAAAAAATACAAAGAGAGAAAGCAAGAGCATGATCTTGATCTGGAAACCAAGATGTCTAAATGTATGGCAAATCCTCTTTTCATAGGCCAAAATTGGGAACTATTGATTTGATGACTAATTGATGAGTGGGTGACCAACTCTTGACTTGGTGACAATCCTTATCTTTTGTTGTTTCCCAAAATCAGCAATGATAACATCAAAATTGGAACCACTTGAAAATATGAAATTTATAGGAAATTGTCTCAGCATTCTTGTGAAAAAACACTAGATATGGCCCAAGGATTGAAGAATGCTTGTGCTGGAGGACAAATTTAGACTTCTTTATTATTGCTTTAATTTGGATTTAAAAATGACCTTTCTAGATCTTGGGCTCTATATAAAAATTGTAGGCCTATATCTTACCTTTCTATCGATATAAAGTAGACCTAAATCTAAGATTTATAACTCCAGATATGATCCAATTACTGAACAGTGTTCCAGTTTGGACTGCATCGACATCTCTTTTCTAAGTTTAGCCATCTTTTTATCCTTTCAATTTCAGTTCTTAAATTCATCAATCAATCCTTTTATTTATGTAATAGGCCTGCACTTAAATTGAACATTTATCCTAAATTAAAGGTATCTTATATTATTAGATATATTATTATAAAACATGCTTTAGTTAAGGAGTTATTGATACTTTAAGTGCAAAATGATGATATACCTTGATACAAATGTACTTTTAAGTATTAATCACATCTCAAAAGTTAATAGAAGATTGTTTAAAGACTCTTTACTCAGGCCATCCTTAATGAATTAAATTTTATCATCATAGTTTATAGATACCATTTCTAAAGAATGACATTTTTCATTACAAGTCCATCTGGCATATCGACAACATTCTTTTAGTTGTTTTGCATGATGTTTCTTTGCAAAATTGCTTTTATCTATTCCAGGCATGTGTAAAATGAAAAAAATTCAAGGACTCACCTGATAATTTGATCTTTGCTTCAATCAACCAGAGAATATCTTCAGGAATTTCGTGATTCATTAACAACCTTAATCTTACACATCTAGCATATTAAATTTTTGTAATCGCATTTTGAGGCAAAGCAGGAAAATACTTTTTCAATTTTTCAAGATTCGTGTCTATTATCAAATAAGAATTGGAAGATAGATTCATAGAATTGCATAAATATATACACAAATATCAATTATATGAAAAACTAAAAGAACCGACTTAAGTCATGCAGTACTGTTGTCTGCCATTTGACCGGGGTGAGAGAAACTAGCAAAAATCACTCAAAAAGAAACACAAAAACAATGTGAGGAAAAAAAATTATCAATCTTTATCTATAGGATCATTCAAACCAGTTGATTTATTTTCACTAGAAAAATTATCAAAATAAGCTTTCAAACGATATCCATTTATCTTAGAAACATTATCATTCTTTAGATTCTCAATATCAAAGACCCCATAAGGATTGATCTATCTTGATCTTAGCTCTCTAGGAAATAAATGGAGTTGAAAATTATAAAACAAATTTTTTTAACTAGTATCAACTTTTTGACAATTTTCACAAGACTTGTCAAATGTGTGTGAGTCCTTGAACATGGTGGGCTAATAAAATCCACTTTGTAAGATTTTTGCAGTTGTCTTTCTTGATAAGAAATGACCCCCACATGCTTCAGAATAATAAAATTTAATAATACTACTTACCTCATTATCGAGAATGCATCTTCAAAATATTTTATCAGGATAATATTTGAATAAGTTAGGGTCATCACAATAGAAGTTCTTCACTTCGTTCAAAATTTTTTCTTTGTCTTGGGTACTCCAATCAGCTGGCAAATCTCTTGAAGCAAGAAAATTGATAGTTTTATCATACTAAGGCAGTGGGCTAAGAGACAATAAGGATTCATCAGAAAAGTAATCATCGATTATTGTGATGTCAGATGTCGAATTTGTGATCACTATTGATAAAAGATTTGCAACATTTGTTATGCTTTTTTCATCCATGATTTCTTCCTAAGAATAAATCATTTGCAAATTTTCAAATTCATCCAACTCTTTTTTACTTTTTACTTAAAGTAGATTCAAGTTGATTATAAACTAATTCCTCAATATGATCTACTTTTCGTAATTCATTTTCATTTCCAGGTTGCTTGCAAATGTTGAAAATATTCATCTCCAATGTCATGTTTTTAAATGATAACTTCATCACTCCATTCCTATAATTAATCAATGCATTAGAAGTTGCAAGAAATAAACATCCTAAAATAACAGGAAATGAATTACATACTTCAACAGGTTGTGTGTCCAAGATAATAAAATCCATAGGATAAATAAATTTATCGACTTGTACTAACACATCTTTGATTATTTCTGTAGGCACTTTTAGAGATCTACTAGCAAGTAAAAAAGTTACAGAAGTTAGTTTTAACTCACCTAGCTTGAGACTTTGAAAAACTAAATATGAAAGTAAATTTACACTAGCTCTAAGATCAAGTAAGGCTCTTTTAATTTTATATTCTCTAATAAAGGAAGAAATTGTAGGACAACCAGGGTCTTTATATTTTAAAGCATTATTTTTTTAAAAAATGACATAGGAAGAAACCTGTTTAATAGCATCCAACAAAGGTATATTGATCCTTACATGTTTTAAAGTTTCAAAGATTTCAGAGTTGTGATTGACTTTTCTTTGTGTGGTCATGGCATGAGAAAATGAAAGCGCTGGTAGGGAATCAGTCCTTTCTTTGCAAATTTCGTATTCAACCCCTTCCTTACCTTTAAAGATTGACTCATCATCTTTCTCACAAGGTTCAAGAGTGGTTTTTCGATAACCTTACCATTGCGAAGAGTAGTGACTGATTTCACTTGATTCAAGTGTTGGCTTCTATAACTACTTGCATTTGCATTGTATTGCCATTTGAAATTTTATTGTGATTGAGATGGAAACTTACCTTTCTCTTGAAAACTGAGAGTAGATGTCAATTTTGCAAGAGTATCTTCAAAATCTATCATGCTTTGAGCAAGTTAAGTATTGATTGTCTCTTACTTTTTAATGAATGCATGTAATGTTTCCTCAAGATTTCTTCGAAAAGGTGGAGCATAAGGAGATGCATATCCATGAGAATTTTGAAAATTATAGTGTGCTTGAAATGGTGGTTGTGAAGTTTGTGCATTATTGTTATCACTCTTCCAACTAAAATTTAGATGATTTTCCCAACTAGGGTTGTATGTTTACGAGTATGGGTTAGGATTGAGCCTTTAGAAACTGTTTAAAGTATGTGCTTGTTATAGAGACTTTCCTTAAAAGAAAACAAGGTTGGACAATCATTGGTTGAGTGTACATTGGTTTCATAGATTTGACACACAATGTTTTGAACATATTTTAATTGACCTCTCTTTTTCAATTCTAGTACCTCAACTTTTCTACTTAAAGATGCAACCTTGGCTTGGAGGTCATGTTCTTTTCTAAGGTTGTATATACCTCCACTAGATGTATGAGGTTGAGTTTGACTTGGTGCCTCATAAGTACCCGCGACATCCTAATTTTGAGCATTTTCAGATAACAAGTCTAAGTACTCCATTACTTCATTGGGGTCTTTATCTTTAAAAGTTCTATTGCACATTAATTCAACCATTTATCTATCTCTAAGTCTTAATCCTTTATAAAAATGTGAAACCAATCTCCATGTTTCAAAACCATGATGAGGGCTAGTATTAAGCAAGTCTCGATATCTATCCCAATATTGGTAAAATGTTTCTCCTGGTTTTTGAGTGAAAGTGATGATTTGTCTTTTGAAAGAGTTTGTTTTGTAAAATGGGAAAAACTTCTTTAAAAACTGCCATTGCATTTCATCTCAAGCACAAATGGATCCTGGTTTCAAATTATATAATGATGTTTTAGCTTTATCTCTTAATAAAAAAGAAAAAAGTTTTAATCTGATGGTGTTCATGCTACAATTTGAGTCATTATAGGTGTTATAGACGTCTTCAAATTCTCTTAAATGCAAGTAAGGATTTTCTAAATCTAAGCCATAAAAGGAAGGTAAAAGTTGAATAATGTCTGACTTAAAATTAAAATGAGATGCATTATAAGAAAAAACTATCCATGATGGTGCACTTGTTCTTGTAGGATTCATATGGTCTTTAAGTGTTCTAACACGGTTATTCTTATTATTCTCATTATGAAGTGATTGATTATCTTCTTCAGCTATATTTTCTAAAAATGATAAGGATACCCTATAAAGTCTCCCAATTGATGTACGTGATCGTGCTCTCATGCACGTGTAGGAATAGAATAAAAGGAAGAAGAAAATAAAAGAAGAAGAAACAAAGTTGTATACAAGAAAAGTGAAGAGAAAATAAAATAAATATTATAATTTGTACAAGAACTTATCTCCTCGGTAATAGCGCCAAAAACTTGACACGACTAAAAGATTAATGTCTTCTTCTAAGTGCAAGAGTGTTGAAGTAATAAATAACTCCGCAAGACCAGGTTCGAACTAGAGGGAGGTTAATTATATAAATTATAGATAACAATACAACAACAACAACAACAATAAAATTAATACTAGTAGTAGTGGTAATACTAATAGTAGTAGTAATAGTAGTAGTAATAATAATAATAATAATAATAATAATAATAATAATAATAATAATAAAGAAAAAGAAGGAGAAGAAGAAGAAGAAGATGAGAACTTTGAGATGAAATATTAATGTAAGGATTAAATAATGATACTAACAAATGTCAAGGTTAGAGGTTCCACTAATGGCATGTCAAACAAGTATAGTATAAACTCTCATTATTCAATTGAAAACCACTCATAAAGAAGGTTCCAATCATATTATAAATTGTTAACATGATCACATTAGTTATCTTATTCGATTAATGCTAATACTTGTAAATCTTGTTAGGCATTCATGATTACAACTTATGTCAACAACAAATCAAGTTCCTTTCATAGCTCAGGTATCAATTATACCATACAGTATCAACTATGAGAGTGCCAAGTATTTGTTGTACCAAGTGTTATATACAACCTAAATCTAGATTAGTCATTTAACAAGCAAAGTATTAAAGAGTGAACAAGATAACAAATACAAAACATGTTAATATCAAATATTAAAGTCCATATTAAGTTTACAATATACTTATTCTTATACCATTAGTGTAACCTTTTCACCTTGACATAATAAACTTAGCTAAACATACTAAACAAAAGAAAAATAAATAAACAAAATAAGATCATAAGTAAGATAAAAGTTAACTAAGTAAATGAAAGGAAATGAAAGACGTAAACTTGATATTAATGAAAGCAAAGCATAAAAATTACAAAAAAAAGAGAAAGCAAGAGCATGATCTTGATCTGGAAACCAAGATGCCTAAATGCATGACAAATGCCTTCTTTTATAGGCCAAAATTAGAAAATATTGATTTGATGACTAATTGATGAGTGAGTGACCAACTCTTAACTTGGTGACAATCCTTATCTTATCTTGTCTGCTCAAAATATCATTGATAACGTTAAAATTAAAAACACTTGAAAACATGAAAGTTGTAGGAAATTATCTTAGATTTCTTGTGTAAATAATTGAGGTCATTTGAACTTCTAGAACTCTAGATATGGCCCAAATACTGAACAGTGCTCAGGCTGGAGGGCAAATTTGAACGTTTTTGTTGTTGCTCTAATTTGGACTTGAAAATGATCTTTTTAAATCTTGAGCTTCATATGAAAGTTATAGGCCTATGCCTTACCTTTCCATCCATATAAATTAGACCTAAATCTGAGATGTACAACTCCATATATGACCCAATTATTGAATAGTGTTCTGGTTTGGACTGCACTGACATCTCTTTTCTAGGTTTGGTCATCTCTTTACCCTTTTAATTTCAGTTCTTAAATTTATCAATCAATCATTTCATTTATGTGATAGGCCGGCATTTAAAATGAATATTTACCACAAATTAAATGTATCTTATATTATTAGATATATTATTATAAAACATGCTTTAGTTAAGGAGTTATTGACACTCCAAGTGCAAAATAATGACATAAAACCTTGATAAAAATTCACTTTTCAGTACTAATCATAGTACCATCTCCTCCATCTCATATTTTTGATAACTCTGCTAGTTCTTCCTCTACCATTAGCCCTTCTTTTGTTTGTTGGAAGTAACATGATCAACTTATTTTTAGTGCTTTGCTCTCCCCTCTCTCTATGGATGTGTTGTATCTCATAGTAGATTGTTTTACCTCGCATTGTGTTTGGCGCACTCTTAAGACAGTGCTTCCCTCTCAATCTAATTCTTGCATGATGCAACTTTATGGCTCTTTGTAAGACCTTCGGCAAGGTGACTAATCAATTAGTCTATATATGCAGCAAGCTAGATCGTGATTTAACAAGCTAGCTATTGCTGGTAGCCCCATGTCTCTTACAGATTTCAATCTTTATGTGTTTCATGGTCTTTATGGTGAGTTCAAAAACTTGGTAACGAGTCTCATTACCAAGTTAGAACCATTATCCTATGCTGATCGTCACAGCCACCTTCTAACCCATAATTTTATGCAAAAGAACTCTTTCTATTTCATGGTTGTCGCTCCTTTTTTGCTATCTTCTTCTTCTCTGCTACAGCAGCCACCTCTGCTGCCAACACCATATTTTTTTGCACACCATGCTATGTCTCATCATAGCCCCAACTTTAGCTGCAAAGGAGTCCCTCTAAAGGTAATTGGTCTCCTCACACTAATCATTCCACTCCCTAGAACAAGGGCCAATTTGCTGTATATTGGCGACTAAACCACTAGCATTAGACCAGGCACAATTCTAGGGCTGGGCAGTGGTCTAGACAGCAGCATGTACCCTGCCAATTATGCTTTGGTTTTGGGCACAAAGCTCCGCATTGTTCCCAGTTATATAGCAGCACTCAGCTACCCTTTACTCATCATGTTGTTGGGAATATTTTGTTGCGACTTGGTTCCCTGACACTAGCACAAATCATATGTCACACCTGATCTTGGAACTCTGACCAATTTTACACCCTATCTTGGTAATAATTATTTGCATGTTGGTGATGGTAAAGGCTTTGACATATCCCATATTAGACATACTAAATTATATTCCCCAAAACACATGTTTACATTATCTAATGTTCTCTATGTGTCTCACATTACCAAACTATTGTTATCTGTTCAAAAATTTTATCATGAAAATCATGTTTATTTTGAATTTCACACTTTTATAATTTATATGAAGGATCTCGTCATTAAGGAAGTTCTCCTTTCTGGTCAGAGTCATGATGGTCTTTATGTCCTCTCCGAGTCGTCAGCCACGTTAGTTCCTCAAGCTTTTTCATCTCCTTACATCTTTGCAATTGTTGACATATGGCATTGATGTTTGGTTCATCCAAGCCTTTGCATTTTCAATTTGTTAGTTCCTAGCAATAAAATCATATGTACTTTTAGATGTTCTCTTACTTAGTGTCAAGCTTCTCTTTTAAGAAAGTCATCCTATTTGTCATTATGACCTATAAGTCATAAAAATTTTGCCCCACTTGAATTAATTTTTAGTTATGTTTGGGGTCCTACCCCTATGTTTTCTTCTTATGGCTTCCGCTATTTTGTTGATGCGCATACCAAACATATATGGTATTATCTGCTTGTTATGAAATCCAATGTTTTTTTTTCCACTTTTCAACATTTTCAAACACTTCTTGAGCATTAGTTTTCCTTTAAAATTAAATTTGTTCAAACTGATTGGAATAATGAATATCGTAAGTTAAATAAATGTTTTGAGACCATTAGTACTCATGAATAAAATGGCATTATTGAATGTCATCATCAATATATTGTCAAAACTGGCCTCACCCTTTTAGGCCAATGTAATGCACCATTGCAATTTTAGAACCATGCTTTTGAATCATCAGTATACCTTATTAATCACATGCCTACACTTATTCTCCAAAATAAATCTCCGTTTGAGATTATTATACAGGAATAAGTTCTCCAACATCAAATACACATGTTCTCCGATCTACTGCAGAATATCCCAACTCTGCTGTAGCTTCTCTATCTTCTGTAGTACCGACTAGTCCATCCACCATATCTCTAACTAGTATATAGCTTTGTGTAGACCTCTCTTCATATCCTCTTCAGCACTTTCCAGTTATAAGTCACACTTCTCCATGTCCAACAACTTGTTAACATCCCATGGTCCTTTGGTAAAGACAGCCTAAGACAACCTAGTTTTTAAAGAAGTTTTTCCCATTTCTCAGAATAAACTCTTTCAAAAAACAAATCACTACTTTCACTAAAAAACCAAAAGAAACATTTTACCAATATTGAGATAGGTATTAAGACTTACTTAATATAAACCCTCATCATGGTTTTGAAACATGGAGATTGGTTTTATATTTTTATGAAGAGTTAACACCTAGAGATATGCAAATGGTTGAATTGATGTGCAATGAAACATTTGAAGATAAAGACTCTGATAAAGCAATCTAATACTTATACTTGTTAGATGAAAATGCTGCAAATTGAGACACCGCAATAGGCATCGAGTAAAACTAAATTTTATACATCTAGTAGAGGTATGTACAACCTTAGGGAAGATCATGACCTTCAAGCCAAGTTTGTATTTTTAGCTAAAAAAGTTGAAGTACTAGAATTAAAAGAGAGTGGTCAATTAAAATCTATTCAAGACATTGTATGTCAAATATATGAAACAAATGAACACTTAACCAAATGATTTTCCAACCTTGCCTTCTTTTAAAGAATATCTCCATGAAAAAACCCATACTTTAAACAGTTTTCAAAGGCTTAACCATAACCTATACTCGCAAAAGCATAACTCTGGTTAAAGAAATCACCTAAAATTCAGTTGGAAGAGTGCTAATAACAATGTACAAACTTTATAACCACCATTTCAAGCACACTATAATTTCTAAAATTCTCATGGATATACACCTCCTTATGCTCTACCTATTAAAAGAAATCTTGAGGAAACATTGCATGCATTCATTGAAAAGAAAGAGACAATCAATACTCAACTGGCTGAAAACATGATAGATTTTAAAGATACTCTTGCAAAATTGACATCTGCTTTCAGTTTGTAAAAGAAAGGTAAGTTTCCATTTCCTCCACAACAAAATCCCAAAGGGCAATACAATGCAAATGCAAATAGTTCTGGAAGCCAACACATAGATCAAGTTAAATTAGTGACTACTCTTTATAGTGGTAAGGTTATTGAAAAATCCACTCTTGAACCTTATGAGAAAGATAGTGAGTCAATCTCTAAGGATACGGAGGGGGTTGAATTTGAAATTTACAAAGAAAAAACTGATTCCTTGCTAACATTTCTATTTTCTTATGCTATGACCAAACAAAGAAAAGCCAATCACAACTTTGAAATCTTTAAAACTTTCAAACAGGTAAGGATCAATATATCTTTCGTAAATGCTATTAAACAAGTTCCTTCATATGCTAAATTTTTGAAAGATCTATGCACTGTGAAGAGAAAACTGAATGTGAAAAAGAAATTCTTTTTAATTAAACAAGTAAGTGTCATTCTTTAGAATAATAATGCTTTGAAATATAAAGACTCTGGTTGTCCTATAATTTCTTACTTTATTGTAGAACATAAAATTGAAAGAGCTTTACTTGATCTTTGAGCTAGTGTGAATTTACTTTCATATTCAATTTTTTAGAGTCTCAATCTAGATGAGTTAAAACCAACTTATATAACTCTCTTACAACCTGTTAAAGCATGTAATTCATTTCCTGTTATTTTAGGACGTCCATTTCTTGCAACTTCTAATGCATTCATTAATTGTAGGAATGAACAAATAAAGCCATATTTTGAAAACATGACATTAGAGATGAATATTTTGAAGAATCCTTACTTTCTCTTAGTCAAATGTCTTGGTATGATAAAAATATTAATTTTCTTACTTCAGGAAATTTGCCAGGTCATTGGATTACCCACAACAAAGAAACGTTTTTGAACGAAGTGAAGAACTTTTACTGGGATGACCCTAAGTTATTTAAATATTATCCTAATCAAATATTTCAAAGATGTATTTGTAACACTGAGGTAAGTAGTATCATTAAACTTTGTCATTCTGAAGCATGTGAGAGTCATTTCTCGTAAAAAAAAGATAGCTACGATAATATTTCAAAATGGATTTTATTGGCCTATCATGTTCAAGGACACGCATGCATTCTGCAAAACTTGTGAAAATTTTCAAAAATTTGATACTAGTTAAAAAAATTTGTTTTATAATTCTTGACTCCATTTATTCCCTAGAGAGCTAAAATCAAGATGGAGCAGTCCATTAATTGAGAAACATGTGTATCCTTTTGAGGCCTTTAATATTGAGAATCCAAAAAATGATAATGTTTTTAAGATAAATGGACATCATTTAAAAGCTAACTTTGATAATTTTCCTATAAAAAATGAATTCACTAGTTTGAATGATCCTATAGATAAAGGTTGATTATTTTGTTTTTCTCACATGGTTTTTGTGTTTTGTTTTTTTTCTTTGTGACACTTAGTTTGCTAGTCTCTCTCACCTTAGTTAAATGATAGATAACAGTACTTCATGACTCTTAAGTTAGTTCTTTTAGTTTCCCATGATAACTAATAACTGTATATATATTTGTTCAATTTCTTATTCCTTCTCTTCTCTTTGCATCTCCTTTCCACTTCTCATCTTAAAAAATGGACACAACTCTTGAAAAATTAAAAAAGGATTTTCCTGCTTTGCCTTAAAATGTGATTACAAAAATTTACAGAGCTAGGTGTACAAGATTGAAGTTGTTAATGAACCATGGAATTCCTGAAGAAATCCGCTGATTAATTGAAGCAAAGATCCAATTATCAGGTAAGTCTTTCAATTCATTCATTTCATACATGCTTGGAACAGGTAAAAGCACTTTTGTAAAGAAATGTCATGCAGACAACTGAAAGTCTACCATTGATGTGCCAATGAAGAAGTTTGAATCTGTCCTGCAACTCGAACATTGTTTAGTGTTTAACTCATATTTAGAGTTCTAAAATTCCAAATGACTTTTATTTTTTTTTGAAAGCTGAGATAATATTCTACAAAACTAGTTCAAATTCTGATGTAATCAATTATGTTTTGTGCAGACAAAAAAAGATAAGGATTGTCACCAAGTCAAGAGTTGGCCACCCACTCATCAATTAGTCATCAAATTAATAGTTCTCAATTTTGGCCTATAAAAGAAGGAATTTGCCATGCATTTAGGCATCTTCATTTCCAGATCAAGATCATGCTTTTGCTTTCTCTTTTTGTATTTTTGAAATGCTTAAGTTTTATTTTCATTAATATCTTGTTTATGTCTTTCATTTCCTTTCCTTTACTTATTTAGCTTTTATCTTATTTAAATTCATATTTTGTTTATTTTTCTTTCTTTCTTTCATTATATTTAGTTAAGTTTATTATGTCAAGGTGAAAAGGTTATACAAATGGTGTAAGAATAAGTAGAGTAAACTTAACATGAGCTTTAATGTTTGATACTAACATGTTTTATATTTTTTATCTTGTTCACTCATTAATACTTTGCTTGTTAAATGACTAATCTAGATTTATGTTGTATAACACTTGGTACAAAAACTTCTTGGAATTTTTATAGTCCATACTGTATGGTATAATCGACATTTGAGCTATAAAAACAACTTGACTTGTTATTAATGTAAGTTATAACCATGAATGCCTAACAACATTTACTAGTATTAGCATTAATTGAATAAGATAACTAATGTAATCATATTAACAATTTATAATATGATTGGAACCTCCTTTATGTATGGTTTCCAATTGAATAATAAGAGTTTTACTATACTAGTTTAACGTACTATTAGTAGATCCTCTAACCTTGATATTTGTTGTTATCATTGTTTAATGATTACATTAATCTTCTATCTCAAAGTTCTCATTAACTTGTTCTTCTTTTTCTTTATTATTATTATTGTTGTTGTTGTTGTTGTTATCTATAATTTATACAATTAACCTCCTTATGGTTCAACTCTAGTCTTGCTAGGTTATTTATTACTTCGACACTCCTACATTTAGGAGAAGACATTAATCTTTTCATCGTGTCAGTGACCATCAGATTAGTCTTCTCCATTTCCATTTCACGTGGCTGAAAAATTCATCAGCTTGATATCTATAATGTCTTCTGACACGACAAAGAGATTGATGTCTTCTTCCAAGTGTAGGAGTGTCGAAGTAATAAATAA
>SRLM01000769.1:2125-25809 GCA_015708895.1 Populus ilicifolia
GATCCAAACATTCAAACACACACAAATTTACGTGGTTCGGCAACTTGCCTACTCCACGGAGCTACTGGTTTGTATTAATCAAGCTCAAAAGCAATACAAACAAGAAAACAAGGAGGAGGAGAAAACTTCTCAACTCAACTCAACTCTCACCCTTAGCTCTCTCTCTGTGTTTCTCTCTATTTCGTGCTCTGTCTCAGCTATCAATGCACATCTATTTATAGCTGATGAGGGAGATGATTGTTCAACAATGGTGGGCAAGTTAGGCACCTACCATTTGATTATGACTTCAACCATGGCTGCCACCAACCATGGCTGCCACCGTCCATTTGTGTCCACACACATAACAGTACACAGACAACTTCTACAATTATTTCAAGTTACGGAAGTTCTTGCAACATTTCTTTCCTAGCTGTGTGATTATAATGCGCTTACCATCTCAACTTGATTGTAAACAGATGCATCAGAACACCCAGAATTTCTCCAAAAGTTGATCGATGTGCTTCGCGNCCAACCTTTGACATTGCACATGGTTGGTGCAATAGTCAATGGTCAATGGTTGGTGCCTTACATGAAATGGCAACCAACCTAACATATTTTGCAAAAGATGCATTGGGACTTGCCTGCAGAGAATCAGAACCAGCTGCCCAATTTGTCGCGGTCGTATTTCGATGTCTGACCTGTTCTCAGCTCCTCCTGAATCTTCCGATCCTGAAGATCCTAGAAAATCTACAGCAATAATTCCTTCCAAAGTCTCCTCTCTCATAAAACTCCTGAAGGAATCTAGGGACGTGAGACCAACCAGTAAATCAGTGGTTTTTACAATATTCCAGAAGATGTTGGTGCTACTTGAAGCGCCACTGAAAGACGCAGGCTTCAATGTATTGCGGTTGGATGCAATAAGAGATGCTAGAAGGAGAGGTGGAATAATCAAGAAATTTCGATCAGCAGGACAAAACACAATTCTACTTGCGAACGTTAAAGTTTCAGGGGCCGGCATAAACCTCACAGCTGCTTCCGAAGTCTACTTGTTGGAGCCGTGGTGGAACTCAGAATTGGAGGAACAGGCAATAGACCGTGTTCACCAATATGGACAGGAGAAGAATGTAATAATTGTTAAATTGATTGTTCAAGACAGCATTGAAGAAAAGATACTGATGATGCAGGAAAGGAAGAAACTGGCAATTGAAGCTTTCGGAAGGCAGGGACCCAAGGAACGACGCGAGGTTTGCTTAGAAGACCTCTGTAGCCTCTTATCCTTGGAATAACATTCCCATGTGCATGCCTGCACCCTGCAAATGGTGTTCTCAAGGCGGTAGAAGAAGGCCGCATCTCAAATCTCTATAGCTTAGGTTCTACTTTATTTGTAGAAGTAAAAAAAGTGCATCTTTTCAAGTGTTCTTGGAATTCTTCGAGGTTGATTTCTATACTTGTTTGCATGACAAGAAATAAAAACTTAATGGATCTATCCCTAACAACGAAAGATTACTAGCTTATTGTACTTGTAAGTTTCGTCTATAAGTATGTACAATTGTTATATTCTGCTTTTGGTTATAATACGCGTGTAAGGATTGAAGTTTACATATACATTTTTCATGTCTAAATGCATGCAAAGTTTATTTTTTTAATTTTATTGCAAGAGTAAGTTGATTAAGTATAATTGCATGATATGTAAACTAAACAATTATGATCTCTAGTTAATCTATATCTCGTGTCCACAGAGGGGATATTTTACCCTGTACTTCCTGTTTTGATTTAGTAATTTACTTCAAAACTAGCTCACATATAAATTTATTTTTTTTCTTCCATCAAATTCATTACATGACCAGGATTGTTGATGTTCATCACATGTCGTGGGACTTGGACACATGTAATGGACACCAACGATTTAGATTGCAGTAGTATTGGCACCACTTTTTCAATGTTTTTCTTGCACTATTAATTTAAAATAATAAAAAATTCAAATTTTAATTTTAAAAGGAATTGATATGATTCAAACAAGGTTTAAATCAAATTTTAACATAAAATTTTATATTGTTCAATTTTATTTTGTCCAACATAATTTTCAATTTGATAGTTGGATTGGACTGATATTTTATAAAATCTAGTTTTTCTATATTGGATTAAAATTACAGAACAATTTCAAAAAGATATTATTTTATATAGTCAAAGTTAAATCTTATCAAGTATATCTTTGTGGACCTTTATCTATTATTTAAATTATATCTAGAGCTACAATATGAAATATGTTGAGATTTTATTTGTTTTGGAAAGAAAACATTCATACCTTTCCGATGATATATTATAAATTTTCTAATTCATCTAAAAGAAATGAAAAGATGTATTTGAAGTTAGAATTGAAATCTATCAAGAATATATAAAAATTATATAAATATTGTTTCCTTATATATTATGCATACAAAGATTCATTAATGCTCTTGGAAACATGTATGACAAATATTGACTTACCTATTCTACAAGGATTTCATATCAAATAAGATGACTATTATTCATAGTTTGTAAAGACTTCATATTCATTATGGAATGATGTGGTGGCAAGGAGGCTTGATATTCTTTTATTATTATTATTTTTTCTTATTTTATAGGACTTCCATGCACATTGAAAAGGCTACGAGAAGATAAATTCAGTAGTTAAAAACAAATTTTCTAGGCTAATTTGGAGTATGAATTTTCGGCAAAGTTTCCAAAAAAAAGAAGCAAAATGAGGAGTTTTAACCATGCATGGGATTTCAAGTAAAAGAACTTTGTTCCATGATGTTTTTATTTATTTATTTTAATGTTGAATATTATTAACTTTGAATTTTATTCTAAATTAGGATTGTGTCAATCTTGCTCGTTAGCTTTCAAATCTTTATATCTATGAGATTTGTATTATTTCACAACCGAGGATTATAATTCTAAGATCTTATTTCTTCAATCCTAGCTTATGGCGTTGATGTAAGAGCATGTAATCAAGAAAATTGATGCTTTAAGGTTCCATTTACTAACCAATAATGATTAGTCCAAAAACAAATATCTTTTTCATTACCCATTATGAAATGACTGTTTTTTTTTTTAGATTTGATGAAATTGGTTCAAGATAATAGGGTAAATGTAAAACCTAAACTTTTGATCAAAACCTAAGTTCAAGTCAACTCAAACCTAACCTAAGTTAATCTAAGTATATAAAGAAAAATTATAGAAGAATTATTTTTCTCTCTTCTAATTCTTATGGCTATAATAACCATCCTCACATCAAATCAAGAATTTCAATTTTTGATATCAAGTTTCTAGATTTAAGAAAAGTGAAAGTAGCGAACAATTCCCTTTCACATTCCTTTTCATTATAATTTGTTTATAGAAGAAATAAAAAATAGATTAGGATCTATAAAAGTTTAAAGTTTATATTATTAAGATTCATTCTTAATTATTATAAATTTAATGTTAAGTGATTGATTTTGAGTATATTATTAGAAAATTTGTTAATTGATTTGTTATGGGTTAAGAAATTTTTTAAAAATTTGTCGGGAAATCTGGACAGAATGATGTTAAGGTTGAAGATAATGAAATTTTATTTTGATCCATGATTTATAAAAATTACATTTTAGTTCATAAACTTTGAAAAATTCTAATTTAACCCTTAAAATGTATTTTGGAATTTTGGGCAGTATTCTTTAGAGGTTAAGGATTTTGAATCTCAGTTTGATAATTGATTTGTATAATTTTTGGTTTAGTCCCTCCATTTTATGGATTTACAGTTAAGTCCCTGAACTTTAAAAAAATTACAATTTGATCCCTAGAATGTAAATTGAGATTCTAGAAATAATTGAAGATGGATCATGGGTGAAATTGTAGTATGGTTATGTAATTCTGACATTTATAGTTTGGTCATTTAATTCTAGTAAAATTACATTTTGGTTCTTGATTTTTAAAAATTATTATTTCAATCTCTAAACTTAATATATTTTGTATATTCAATGAAGGTACTTCTAATGATCCTTAATAGGATTTTTAGTATCTTTTATGCAAAATTCCTTTTACTTTTATATATTTTTTTCTTGGATGAGTGAGATAATATTTAATATGCATGTAATATAAATCAATATAGATGTTGATTATATAATGAGTACAACTAGTTAATTTCTTGAATATTTATATTTTTTTGCTGTATTTTTTAAGTGCCTATCTATTCTTGAATTTGAACTCGCATTCTATTGAACTAATTTAAAAATGATATGATATATATTATTTTAATAATTATGTGAATATTTATTATGCCTTGATATAAGACTTGTTAATAACTTCATGCTAACAGAGAGTAGTTAATCTATGTACACATATTATTTTGTATACCTAGTTGTGAGAGAGGCATTTGATAATGGCGACTGATCCTCCCACAGTAGCCACCTACAGGCATAGTTTTAAAACTCGGTCTGGTCTTATGGGTCAACTTAGGGTTGGAATCAAGTCGGGTTGAAAAAAATAAGGGAAGAAAAAACCCAGTATGACCTAGCTGACCTGGCGGGTTAACCAAGTAAAACCAAGTCAAAAACCCGGTTGCAACTTGTTGATTTTTTTTTTTACTAAAACGACATTGTTTTGATTTTTTTTAAAAAAAAAATTGACCCAAGTGACTCAGTGACTAGATTAAAACCCGGTTACCCAGTCAAAACCTAGAACCCACGTCTTGGACCGAGCCGAGTCTTAAAACTATGCCTTCGAGTGTCATCTAATTATCTTTGGGAATTATCTGATTTTTAACATGTATTCCATTGTTTTATAATAGTACACACACACACACACCAAGATAAATCAACTTGAAAACTATTAATACTAAGATAAAATATTTTTAATATTATTTTAAGTTTTTAGTTTTTGTTAGCAAGTAAATTTTGTTGAGTGTTCCTACTTCTTCAGTTTTTATCGGTATGTCTTGCTTATTTTGTGATTTTTTTTTAGTTTTGATTTAATTATTTAGAAACTCCACTATTATCATATTTTAACTATGTTTAGATTTTAACAATATAATAAGTATTATAAATGATTTTTTTTGTTTTAATTACCAACAAGAAGTTTTGAACTATTATTTAGTTTTATTAGTTTTGAATAATATAATATTTTAAAAGATTATAAAATATTACTATATATTTTTAAATAATTTGATCTTTTAATATATTTATTTTGAAACTTAACATAGATATGATATTCTTAACATAGATATGATATTCTCACAACACTACTCTGGATTGCCGATCAATCATGGACTTAACATTTAGATCGTGACAAGAAATCCCCTACCATGTATTGGATAAAGGAAGGAGTAAAAGCAGGGAGCCCATTCTCATAACTAGATCGATACTTCTTGGTTATATTGTCCTCCCATGCTTTGATCACCAGGCCTTCATAACTGTTCCTAACCTAACTACTTGATAGGAAGGGAGTACCGTATATCCTTTCAGGGTTAGCTCCCAATGAAAAACCTATATACTTGATAGGGAGGGAGTACCGTCTACAGTAGATTGAACCTGTCTTACCATCTATAAAATCATCATCCAAATAATTAATTCCTATCAATGGATTCTTGTGAAAGTTCACTCGTAATCCTAGGGCTAGCCGAAACCATCTCAAAATCCTCTTTGCATCAGTTAATAAGTTATAATTATTAGGTGCAAAAACCAGTGCATCATCTGTTTACTGAAAATGACTAAGAAACTCACCATTATCATATTCAATTCCTCTGAAATAACCAGATGTAGATGCACAGGCCCTCTACCACGTACTATATTAAAAAAAATAAAAATGGTGAAACTGGGTCACCTTTCGCAATCCTCGCTGGTCTCTATTTTTTTTTTCAAAGAAAACGAGGAAGTAGAGGGCTTTCAATGCCAAAAGCAAAACGAGGTTAAAGCAAGCTTTAGCTAATAAAAAGATACCAGGTGGGTATCGATGATACTGCTATTGCCAACAAAAATCTGGGTAAACTGCGAAAAGGAAAATGCCTCACTTATAATATAATTGATTTTAAAAGTTATCTTTTCCATTTTCTATAATGAATTCTTTCAATGTATAAAATAATAATTCCAAGAGTTGATGTTTTCTTTTATATGCATTTTGTCTTGATCAAGTAAAGTTTAATGATGGTAAAACTATTATATCTCATAGTATAATGCGAAGAAGAAAAAGACTTGATGTATAATAATAATAAAAATAAAAATAATTTTAAAAAATAAACAACAACAACAGATTTCTATCGTATCTATTATCAAATCCTGCACTATACTATACTTTATTAACCGTCACTAACTAACTCGCTTCCAATCCCGCGCTTTTCAACCAAATATAACGGCTCTACCAGCTACCTTCAATTCTCAAAACACACAAAAACAAAACAAAAAAAACCTATCTCTCTCTCATTTGCGGTCACTGACTGAAGAAAGAAACAAGAAAAGGCAGGATCTTTCTTTCATTTTCTCTAATGGAAGAAGAAGAAGTTCAACAAGGTCACCAAAGCCCGGTACTTTCATCTACTTCTGATGGTGGTCAGGATTCTTCACAGGAAGAATCTCTAGAAGATCCAATACCAAGACTACTTGCCATGAGTCTTGATGCCTGGAGAGATCCATCTACTTTTCAAGATTGGCTATCTTTTGGTTCACAACCAGTCCTGACTGAAACCACCCTTGTTGGTTCTTTTACCACCACTATTGTAGGCCACAGTGGTGCAAAATTCAATGAGCATGAATTGCTTGAATTTGTACGTTATCAGCAATGCCCTTCTGATAAGAATGCTATAAAGGTTTTAAATTCTAGTTCTAGAGAAGTGGGCTACCTTTGTACTTCTGTTGCTATGGTGTTATCTCCTTTAGTTGATATTCTAAAAATTAATCTTGAAGGTGAGGTGATTTGTTCAAGATTTAAATATGATACGTCTATTCCCTGTGTAGTTACAATATTTGCGGAGTCAGGGGTTGTACAGAATGCCAAAGATTGGATTTTCCAACACGGGTTGCGTTTATGTGATCAACCTGGTACAAGTCTCAGGTCATATGAGGGTATGGGGGTTCAAGAAAAGGGTAGGATAGAGAAATTGGGGAGTTTGGAACCACCAAAGAATGTGATTAAAGCTAAACTTCATGATCATCAAAAGGAGGGCCTATGGTGGTTGGTAAATAAAGAGGAGTCTGATGAGTTGCCCCCTTTTTGGGAGGTGAAAGATGGGTCGTATCTGAATGTTTTGACAAGGCATCAAACGGATAGGAGACCAGAGCCATTGCATGGTGGGATTTTTTCTGATGATTATGGATCAGGTAAGACTCTGACTTTGCTTTCTTTGATTGCTTTTGACAAGGTTGGCAATGTTACTGAAGGAACAGGAGAGGAGGACAGGGTATTGTATGTTTCTAGTGGGAAGAAGAGGGAGGAGGGTGGCATGGTGAGTGAAAAGGGTACTGGAGAACAAAACATGCATGACTTTTTGGATAGAAATATAAAAGAAAATTCTTTGCGCATGGCTGATGAGTCTTCTATCGCTTTGGTAGCTAAGCAAACACTAGTTGTGTGCCCTTCAGCCGTGTGTTCGACATGGGAAAACCAACTGCAGGAGCACACTCAAAAAGGATCACTCAAGCTATACAAGTATTATGGGGACAGTAGGACGAAGGATGTTGAGGAGCTTAAGAAATATGATATAGTGTTGACCACATATAGTACCTTGGTTGCTGAAGGCTGTGAACCCACACGGTGCCCTTTGATGAATATCGAGTGGTGGCGAGTCATTTTGGATGAGGCTCACGTGATTAAGAATGCAAATGCAAAGCAGATTCGGGATTTTAGTAAATTGACCGCTAGGAGGAGGTGGGCTGTTACAGGAGCACCAATCCATAATGGATCTTTCGACTTATTTTCGCTGATGGTCTTTCTCCGGTTAGAACCACTCTCCACAGAATGCTACTGGCAACGACTGTTTCAGAAACCACTTGCTAATGGAGATGAGAAAGGGTTCTCCCGGCTGCAGGTAATCCCATGCTACTGATTATAATGAATTTCTCTACAGTGAAATGTAATGTCCACCTAAGGTATTGAAAATCGAATGGACAGGTGTAAATCTGTAATATTTAGGATTACAGTATGCAGATCTCTTGTCCCCCTCCACTGAATGCTTCCCTGTTTTTGTGATTTTCTTTAAAAAATTTCAGGAATTAATGGCAACCATTTCCTTGAGGAGAATAAAAGACAAGGTTTTAGTTGGATTGCCATCTAAAACTGTAGAGACAGTTTCCTTCGAATTTTCTGGAGAAGAACGTGAACTGTATGATCAGATGGAAGCAGATTCCAAGGATGTTATTGGATGTTTTATTACCGCCGATATTCTACACAGCCACTACGTATGTGTGCTTTTTTCAGTTATACAGCTTCGCCAGTTATGTAATGATTCGGCCTTGTGCTCTATGGATCTCAGATCATTGCTCCCTTCTGACAATATTGGAGGTATTGGAGAGTCCTGCCTGTTCATATTTTTTTTCAATTTGGTTTTTGCAATTTCAATTGCTTAGAGCACCAAAGAGTACTCTTAAACACAAAACTTCAGCAGTTATTTCAAATTGTGGAAGTTCTTGCTACATTTTTTCCCTGACAGTATGATTATAGCGTGCTTACCATTTGACCTTGTTTCCAAGCAGATGCATCCAAACATCCGGAATTGCTTCGAAAGATGATCGATGGGCTTCAAGATGGTGAAGATATTGTGTGTTCGGTTTGCCTTGATCCACCAACTGATGCAACAATCACAATCTGTGAGCATATATTTTGCAAAAAATGCATTTGCCACCACCTGCAACACAAAGAAACCAGACAAACCTGCCCAAATTGCCGGCGTCCTCTTTCTCTACCTGACCTGTTCTCAGCCCCTCCAGAATCTTCCAATCCTGAAAACCCTGAAAAATTGTCAAGAACAACCCCTTCCAAAGTCTCAGCTCTCATAAAACTCTTGAAGGAATCTAGGGTTGTAAACTCGGTCAGTAAATCAGTAGTTTTTTCACTGTTTGATAAGATGTTGGCACTAATGGAAGAGGCACTGAAAGATGCTGGCTTCAATACATTGCGGTTGGATGCATCAACAGATGAAATAAGGCAAGCTGAAATAATCAAGGAATTTGGATCATCAGGAGCAGACACGGTTCTGCTTGCCAGTCTCAAGACTTCAGGAACCGGCATAAACCTCACAGCTGCTTCCAAAGTCTACTTGTTGGAGCCATGGTGGAATTCAGCGGCTGAGGAACAGGCAATAAACCGTGTTCATCAATACGGACAGAAGGAGAATGTAAGAATTGTTAGATTGATTGCTAAAAACAGCATTGAAGAAAGGATATTGGAGATGCAGGAAAGGAAGAAAGCAGCGAATGAAGCTTTTGGAAGGAAACGGCCATATGAACAACACGAGGCTAGCATAGATGATCTTTGTCGCCTCTTCTTCTGGTGAGCATGCCTTGATCTTTGTTTCATGATTCTTCCAAGGACATGTAGCAATCCCATCTGCAGTTTGTAATGAACATATAGCAATCAATCTGTTTTTTCCTGCATCTTAATTTGAATTCTCTATCAGTTAGCACTAAAAAAGAAGAAGAAAAATTCGTTTCCAATCCTTATGCGAGAGGACATGCTACTCTTATGTGAATCTTGCTATGATGAGCCCCTTTGGGCAAAATTTCATGATGCATGATGATGCTCACAGGCAATTTCTGAACTTGCTGGTTCAGCATGTGTCACAGGTGGTGGGTTAAGCCAAGATCTTCTGAAACATTATATTTTAGAAAATATCTAGTCCAGGATCAAACAGGGTTAATTTAAACAGTAATTTTATCAGTTAATTATTCGTATTAGAATTTCAACAACAATTAAACAAATAAAATCTATATACCAATTCATTGTGTAAATTTATCTTTATAAAAGTTAATTCAAGAATTTAAAATAAAATAAGTAGAAAAAATATATCTCTTTAATCCAATCTGCATTTTTTATAATTAATTTATTCCTTCTTTTTTTTTTAACGAAAACATGATTTGTTTTTATCTAGGCAGATTTTGAACTGGGAGGTTGAGGTTTTCTTTTTAAATCTTCATAGTAACTGCTAATGTAAATTTATTTTATATAAGTTAATTCAACAATTTAAAATAAAATAAGTAGAAAACCCTTGGACTTGAATATTTACATCTACAGAAGCAATTTCCTAGGTTGTGCCATGATTTAGACTTTAGATGAAAGTGATTCGAATCCATATCTAAAGTTGGTAATGTTTGCTGGCATCATTTATAAAGGTATATTACAATAAATTGTTGATTCCAAATATTATTTTTTATTTAATAGATTTATAAGATAATTAAACTGATGAAAACTTTGTTGTATGAAATACTTTTTTTATAAAAAAAATCATCATGTGAAACTAAAATAAAAAAAAGGAAGATTGTTAATAACAATGATGAAATTATATTTTTTTAATTTAAATTTAAATAAAAATACATATCACCAATAAAAAAATAATAATAACCCAAATGTTTTAACTTAATCCATTGAAATAGCAATTTAAGTTTATTTAAACTGAATATATATTTTTGAAAAAAAAAACTTAAATTTGCAAATATATAGCCCAACACTTTGGATTTTTGGAAGAAATAGCCTAGATATATAGGCCTTTTAAGCCCATGCTCTCATGCTTGGATCTTCTTTTTTTTTAAAGGATAAATAATTTTTTTTAGTAGCCAACAAGTAGCCTGTCAAACATGTTATTTAACAACTTAAATTCTAGCCAAAATTGTAATGCTTGGAAAATTGAGCTTGTGGAATTTTTATTCAAAAAACTTATTTTCAACCCTGTTTAATAAAAAAAACATTATACAAATACTTTTAAAATATTTATAAATCAAATTTTTGACTTGATAAATTCAAAAAAACAATCCAAGTTAAAGAAATTATATCGATTAGACTCAATATTTTTTTAAAAAATATTGAGTTTCAAAAAAACTCTATTTTAATGATTAAAATAGTTGTTAAGGATAATTTTTTTTTTACACTAGAATCAAACAATTTTCTCTTTCTCTCTAAACAAATCAAAGAGTGGAAAATAAAAAAAAAATAAAATTTTGTATTAAAAATGAATTTACAACAACTAAATGGATCGATTACATATTAATTAAAATGAAAAAAAATAAAATTTTGTATTAAAATTAAATTTACAACAACTAAACTAAATGGATTGATTATCTATTAATTGAAAATAAAAGGGGACTAAAATGAAGTTTTCAAATGAAGTTTGAAGTTATTATCTATTTTTTATTTTATTTTATTTTATTTTTTGATCTTTTACCTTTAAATTTAGCTTGTTTTTTAATTAAAAAAAGGTAATTTGGTATAAATTTTGGTTTAAAATGATTTATTGAGCAAAAAAAAGTTGAAAATCAAATTAATTTTTTTGAAAAAAAATATTAATTCAATCGTGTGAGACATCGTACATTACACATTGAACAGGCTTAGGTTTTTTACAATATAATTGTCAATGAAGGTATCATGAATATTACAACCAAAAAAAAAGCTTGAAGGAAGCAAACTAAAAAGGATGTTCTCTCAACTAACTCCAACCCGGTATAAAATGAGTGAGCCCAAAACCCGACCCAAATAAACCCAGTCCATTACACATTCTATGCCTTATCAATAATTATTAAAATAATTATTAAGAATGTGATTTATTTTTTAAAATTTTGATTTTTTATTTAAATTGAAAAAAATATATGTATTTAGATTATTTTGATGTATTAATGTTTAAAAAATTAAAAAAATATTTTAATATATTTTTAAATAAAAAATGCTTTAAATTATCCTAAATATAATCTCAAATAAACCTAACAGTGAGCCCTAAAAAAAAAAAAAAAAAAGGGAGCAAACTAAGAAGTACGTTCTCTCCCGCACTTTAGCCCTACCATTCAATCAAATATAACGGCTCCACCTCCATCACATTCTCTAAAAACCAACAAGATCTCTCCATCTCTCTCTCTGTATTCACAGACTAAAGAAGAAACAAGAAAAGGCTGAATCTTTCTTACATTTTCTCTAATGGAAGAAGGTCAAAAGGAGCCAGTTTCATTTACTTCTGATGATAGTCAGAGTACTTCACAAGAAGAAATTCGAGAAGGTGAACAGAAAAATGAAAGCCTAAACATGATTCTTGATGCTTGGAAAGATTCGTTTACTTTTGAAGATCGGCGATATTCTTCTTCACAACAAAGCTTGCATGATACCATATTTGTTTGTTCTATTACCACCAAAATTGTAGGCCTCGGAGCTATAGAATTCAATGACCACGAATTGCTTGAATTGGTACGTTATCCACAAAGCCCTTATGATAAGTCAGCTATTAAGGTTTTTAATTCTAGTTCTGTGGTAGTGGGTTACCTTCATATTCCAGTTGCTAAGGTTTTATCTCCTTTAGTCGATCTTCAAAAAATTAATCTTGAAGGTGAGGTGACTAATTCAAGAAATCGATATGATAGTTCTATGCCTTGTCTAGTTAAAATCTTTTCGAAGTCAGATGATACACAGAACGTTCAAAATTGGATTTTGCAGAATAGTTTGTGTTTTTGTGATCAACCTGGTCCTAGTTTCAGGGCATACGAAGGTGTGGGGGTTCAAGAAAAGAATATGATAGAGAAATTGGGGGCTTTGGAGCCACCAAAGAATGTGATTAAAGCTAAACTTCATGATCATCAAAAGGAGGGGCTGTGGTGGTTGGTGAGTAAAGAGAAGTCTGATGACCTGCCCCCTTTTTGGGAGGTGAAAGATGGGTTGTATCTGAATATTTTGACAATGCATCAAACGGATAGGAGACCAGAGCCTCTGCATGGTGGGATTTTTGCTGATGATCATGGATTGGGAAAGACTCTCACTTTTCTTTCTTTGATTTCTTTTGATAAGGTTGGCACCCTTCCTGAAGCTACAGGTAAGAGGGATATGGTCATGTCTGTTTCTAGTGGGAAGAAGAGGGGTGGCCTAGCGAGGGGAAAGGGCACTGGAGGACAAAAAACACATACCTTTCGGGTAACAATACGAAAGGAACTTCTTTGGGCATGGCTAATGAGTCTTCTAGTGCTTTGGTTAGTAAGCAAACATTAGTTGTGTGCCCTTCTGTTGTGTGTTCAACATGGGAAAGCCAACTACAGGAGCACACTCATAAAGGATCCCTCAAGCTATACAAGTATTATGGAAACAGCAGAACGAAGGATGTTGAGGAGCTTAAGAAATATGATATAGTGTTGACCACATATAGAACCTTGACTGCTGAGTGCTTTCGACGCATGCGGTGCCCTTTGAGGAAGATCGAGTGGTGGCGAGTCATTTTGGACGAGGCTCATGTGATTAAGAATGCAAATGCCAGGCAAAGTCGGGCAGTCACTACATTTACCGCTAGGAAGAGGTGGGCTGTTACAGGAACACAGATCCAGAATGGACTGTTTGATTTATTTTCCCTGATGGCCTTTCTCCAGTTAGATCCACTCTCTATAAAACGCTACTGGCAAGGCCTGTTGCAGAGACCACTTGCTGATGGAGATGAGAACCTACTGCAGGTAATATCATGCTGCAGATTATTTTCAATTCCTGACACTCTGAAATTTTGTGTCCACTCTAAGGAATTGACAATGGAATAGACAAATGCATTCCGCAATATTAGGATTAAAGTATCCAGGATCTCTTGTAGTGCCACTCATCTGAATTCTTTTACTTTTTATGATTTTCTTTAAAACAATTTCAGGTTTTAATGGCTACCATTTCTCTGCGGCGAATAAAAGACAAGCTTTTAATTGGATTGCCATCTAAGACTGTAGAGACAGTTTCCTTACAACTTTCTGGAGAAGAACGTGAACTGTATGATCGGATGAAATCAAGTTCCAAGGATTTTGTCGATTACTTTATTTTTGCTGATAGACTACGCAGCCGCTATTCATTTGTGCATTTTTTAGTTTTACGACTTCGCAAGTTATGTGATGATTCGGCCCTGTGTTCTTTGGATCTCATATCATTGCTCCCTTCTGACAATATTCGAGGTATTGCAGACTTCTTCTTGTTCATATTTTTCTTCATTTTGGTTTTACGTGAAAGTCCTGTGATATCATGTGGAAGATACTTTTTATAGACAGTTACATCACCAAAGAGTTTTACACAGAAAACCTTCTGCAGTTATTTCAAATTATGGAAGTTCTTGCTTAATTTCTTTCATACTGTATGTATGATCATAGAGTGCTACCTTTTGAAAACTTGATTCCAAGCAGATGCATCCAAACATCCAGAATTGCTTGGAAAGATGATCGATATGCTTCAAGATGGTGAAGATTTTGTATGTGCAATTTGCGGTTGTCCACCAACTGATGCTGTAATCACGAAATGTTTGCATATTTTTTGCAAACGATGCATTTGGTACTACCTCCCACGTAAAGAATACGAGAAAGGCTGCCCAAGTTGTGGTGATCCTATTTCTAAGTCTGGCCTGTTCTCAGCCCCTCGAGAATCTTCCAATCCTGAAAACACTAAAAAAACATCAAGAACAACTCCTTCCAAGGTCTCAGCTCTCATAGAACTCTTGAAAGAATCTAGTGTTGTGAACTCAAGCAGCAGTAAATCAGTTGTTTTTTCACTGTTCGATAAGATGTTGGTATTACTGGAAGAGCCGCTGAAAGATGCTGGCTTCAATACGTTGCAGTTGGATGCATCAACGGATGAAAGAGGACAAGCCGAAATAATCAAGGAATTTGGATCTGCAAGACCAGGCACGGTTCTGCTTGCCAGTCTCAAGACTTCAGTATTCGGCATAAACCTCACAGCTGCTTCCAAAGTCTACCTGTTGGAGCCATGGTGGAACTCAGCTGATGAGGATCGGGCAATAAACTGTGTTCACCGATTTGGACAGAAGGAGAATGTAAGAATTGTTAGATTAATTGCTCAGAATAGCATTGAAGAAAGGCTATTGGAGATGCAAGAAAGGAAGAAACTAGAAAGTGCAGTTTTCAGAAGGCAAGGACAGAAGGAACGACGTGAGGTTAGCATAGATGATCTCTGTAGCCTCTTATCCTTCTGGACCTGATCAAACAAGGTATATACAACTTAGAGTGCCGAATATCCAAGGCCTGAACAATCCGAAATATCCTGTGTAAGAAATTGGCTTGGATTTTGGCTTTATTCACTAAGAATATTTCTACAATCTAAATGCAGGCTTCAGTCTAGCTTGAATGGATATCATCTCCTACCCGAACTAGATGCAACGTAAGATCACCAGCTGGAACAAATCTGAATGTGTCAAATTAATTAGTCGGAGTTAGTTTGTTCCTTGCAATTTGTGCACAGTTCGTTGTGTTCAAATGCTAATGGAATGCTGATGGAAAGAAAATCTCCGATGACATATTTTCCGGCCGACGAGGTGTTTTTATTGGCAGATATATCGGCAATTAAAATACCGATGAAATATTTGTCTAAACACTAACAAAATATTTTATTAATATTTTTTAATTTTTTAGTAGTGATATTAAACCTAACCATTCCATAAATGAATGTATTTATATTTATATGATTATGGATTGAATAACTATTTGGGAATAAAAGCATAAAGGGGTTGAACATTTTATATTATTCAAATTTGATTATGCATGACTTAACTGTCCTAAAACAATAAAATTACATTTAATTTTTCCAAATATATAAAATCAGCCAAGAATCTGATTTCTTTCTCAACATTGTGACTAGCCAATACCAAGCCAGCCAAAATAAATAATAAAAAATAATTACAAATTAATCTAATATAAAAATATCAAATAAAAAAATAATTAAAAAAAATCATGTCTCAAGTCATACATCTGATTAGGCCTAACAAGGTAGTTTCATTTAAATATATGATAAAGAAAAAAAATCAATAATAATAAATAGACCAAATTAAAATCAATAGGTGATCATGATAATCTATATATAAAAAAAATCGCTTGCTAAAAAAATATGAAGCTCAACTTCTAGATAATCAAATACTAAAAGATAAAATTGAAGGGGAATTGATTAAAAAATCCAATTTAACTCGAGTTATTAATATGCTAAAACTACAATTCAAATTGTAAAACCGACATAACCCTTATATAAAATTAATAAAAAATATTATGATAGTCAATTCCTAACAATCCATGCATGTAAGAATAAGAATTGAAAAATAAATCAATTATAAAAGTACTCTAATAACAATAAAACACCAACAAACTCATTAAGTTTCTCAAACCTCGTGAATCAAAATCAATTACTAAAAAGGATCTAAAACAATAAAACACCAGTAAAACTTGGTAAGTATGCCAAACCTTGTAAGCCAGATCATGCAAATAAAATAATATAATATTAGGTAAAATGAGAAATATTATTAAATCTAATTCTCAAATCAATCAGATGTAAAAAGATAAAATTAAAAAAAAATCAAAACAAGACTTGGTTTTACCTAAACTAACTCGTCAAAACCACGATTTAGATCATGAGATCAGAAAAAACTCAAAGAAAGAAAAGTGAAGAAAATCACAAAGTCTAATTTTTAACAAACTCAATATTAAAATATAAAATTTTAAAAAATCAATATAAAAAGAGATCTAACAAAAAAGATATATGTCAACTCGAGTTAACTTTTTAAACTCATGACTTAAGTTATAAGACTAGGATTTTCCTATCAGATTAAATCATGAAGCTCAATTTTTAACCAATCTAATATTGAAGAAAAAAAAATTAAAAATTTTTTTAAAAAATAAACCAAAAAAATAGCAATAAAAAAATTAAAACCAAACTTATAAAAAAAATGATATGATATGTTTTGGTTTTGACTAGACCATCCTCAATTTTAATGAGAAGAAAGTGAAAAAAGGAAGGAGAAAGAAAATAAAAAAAATACCAACAAAGTGTCATTATTGCTAGCTACTCCACCAACAAGCATCAATTTTCATGAAAGCTTTGGTTACACTTGCTTCTAATATCACTAAAGGATTTAATGTTCAATCTTAGAAGGAATATGACCTAGTAGCTAGAACATGACAACTACTATATATGTTGATATGTTAATATGTGTGTGATTTCTTATCATATTTATTTTAATTTTAATTTTTTATATAATTTAATTTTTTTAAATAAATAAATTTTTTTTTCAAACCATGCTTAATCACACATTCAAATTTTCCTTTGATATTGCAAAATACTCATATTTAAGTAACAAAAACAAATTATTAAGTTAAATTTCAAATAAAAAAATGTAAAAAGATCAATTTAAAAATATTGAGTGAATAAAAAAATTAAAAAAATTTTGAACCTTCAAAATATATTTTTATTCCCCTCTTTTTTCTTATAAATATATAATTTTTAGTGCACAAGAAAATATAATGAATAAAAAAATAGACAAGGGATAGCCCAGGCGCTGACCAAAAAGGCCCAGCCCATTACAAATCCCAACTGTCTTTAACTAACTCTCTCCCAGCCCGCGCTTTTGCGCTTCTATTCTATCAATATAACGGCTCTCCCTCCTCCCCTCACATTCTTTACACACAAAAACTCTCTCTGGATTTCTCTCCCCACTGTTCACAGACTAAAGAAAGGAAAAGGAAAAGAGTGAATCTTTCTTTAATTTTCTCCAATGGATGCAGAATTAAAGGAAGGACAAGAAGACGCACTGGGCCTTTACATGAATCTTGATGCTCGTCCAGATTCTTCTTTTTTTGAATATTGGAAATATTCTTCTTCACAACAAATCCGGTATGAAACCAGCCATGTTTGTTCTTTTATAACCCATATTGTGGGCCTCAGAAGCCACCCTGCTATAGTATTCAGTGACCATGAATTGGTTACACTTGTACGTTATCCACAATGCCCTCGTGATAAGTATGCCATAAAGATTTTCAATTCTACTTCTATGGAAGTGGGTTACCTTCATGATCAAGCTTCGGCTGTTTATCTCCTTTAATTGATGCTCAAATGATTAATCTTGAAGGTGAGGTGACTCATTCAAGAACTGGAGATGTTGAGTACTCTGTTTCTTGTCTAGTTAGAGTCTTTTCAAAGTCAACTGATCTAGAGAATGTTAGACAATGCTTAACTGGTGAGCCTCGTACAAATCCCGAGACAAATGAGAGTAAGGAGGGTAAAGAAAAGGGTAGGATAGAGAAATTGGGGACTTTAGAGCCACCAAAGGAGATGATTAAAGCTAAACTTCTTGATCATCAAAAGGAGGGTTTGTGGTGGTTGGTGAATAAAGAGAACTCTGATGAGTTGCCCCCTTTCTGGGAGATGAAAGATGGGTTGTATGTGAACGTTTTAACAAAGCATTGAACGAATAGGAAACCGGAGCCTTTGCATGGCGGGATTTTTGCTGATGATTATGGAACGGGCAAAACTCTAACTTTGCTTTCTTTGATTGCTTTTGATAAGGTTGGCAATATCCCTGAAGGAACAGGTGAGGACGATGAGGGGGTGTCTGTTTGCAGTGGTAAGAAGAGAGGAAGGGTGAGTGAAAAGGGTACTGGAGAACCAAAGACATATAACACTTTTGGATAGCAATATAAAAGAAAGTTCTGGAGGCATGGCTAATAAGTCTTCTAGTGCTGCGGTGGCTAAGCAAACATTAATTGTGTGCCCATCTTCTGTGTGTTCAACATTGAAAAACCAACTACTGGAGCACACGGAAAAAGGATCGCTCAAGCTACACAAGTATTATGGGGATAGCAAGATTAAGGATGTTGAGGAGCTTAAGAAATACGATATGGTGCTGACCACGTATGGTGCCTTCGCTAATGAGTCCTTTGAAAGGTGGTGCCCTTTGTTGAAGATCGAGTGGTGGCGAGTCATTTTGGATGAGGCTGATGTGATTAAGAATGCAAATGCCAAGCAAAGTAAGGCAGTCTCTAGTTTGACAGCTAGGAGGAGGTGGGCTGTTACAGGAGCACCCATCCAGAATGGATCGTTTGATTTATTTGCCTTGATTGCTTTTTTGCGATTAGATCCACTCTCTAAAAAAAGCTACTGGCAAAGCCTGTTGGAGAGGCCACTCGCTAAGAAGGATGGGAATGGATTCTCGCGACTGCAGGTAATATCATACTGATAAATATTTGCCTTGATTACTGTTTTTGTTTATTAGTTATGTTGGTTTTAAGTCACAACTTGTAATGCAACTTCATAGAATTTCAGGATTGAATGGAGGCCATTTCTTTGCCGAGAACGAAAGACAGGGTTTTAGTTGGCCCATTACGATCAAAAACTGTAGAGACAGTTCGCTTTAAAATTTATGGAGACGACCGTGAACTGTATGATCAGATGGAAGCAGAATCCAAGAAAGTTGTCTGCAAATTCATCGCTACTGGTAGACTAAACAGAACCTATGCACCTATACGCGGTGCAGTCATACGACTTCGCCAGATGTGTAATGATGCAACCCCGTTCTCGTTGTATCTCAAATCATTGCTGCCTTCTGACGATATCGGAGGTATTAAAGAGTTCTACTTGTTAATATTCTCTTCAATTTGATCTTGAATTTTTAATTGCTTAAGTATATGAAAATCCTTCTGATGTTATTTGGAAGATAAATTTTTGGATAGTGCATTTGAACACAGAAAACTTCTACAATTATTTCAAGTTAGGGAAGTTCTTGCAACATTTCTTTCCTAGCAGTGTGATTATAATGCGCTTACCATCTCAACTTGATTGTAAACAGAAGCATCAGAACACCCAGAATTGCTCCAAAAGTTGATCGATATGCTTCGTGAAGATGAAGATTTTGACTGTGCAATTTGTTATTGTCCACCAACTGATGCTGAGATCACAATATGTAAACCTGTATTTTGCAAAAGATGCATTCGGACTTGCCTGCAGAGAACCAGAACCAGCTGTCCAATTTGTCGTGGTCTTGTTTCTATGTCTGACCTGTTCTCAGCTCTTCCATAACCTTCCGATCCTGAAGATCCTAGAAAATCTTCCGTAATAATTCCCTCCAAAGTCTCGACTCTCATAAAACTCCTGAAGGAATCTAGGGAGGTGAGATCAACCAGTAAATCAGTGGTTTTTACAATATTCCAGAAGATGTTGGTACTACTTGAAGCGCCACTGAAAGACGCTGGCTTCAATGTATTGCGGTTGGATGCATTAACAGATGCTAGAAGGAGAGTTGGAATAATCAAGTAATTTCGATCAGCAGGACAAAACACAGTTCTACTGGCGAACGTTAAAGTTTCTGGAGCTGGCATAAACCACACAGCTGCTTCCGAAGTCTACTTGTTGGAGCCGTGGTGGAACTCAGAATTTGAGGAACAGGCAATAAACCGTGTTCACCAATATGGACAGGAGAAGAATGTAATGTTATGTGTATGGACACAAATGGCCGGTGGTAGCCATGGTCGGTGGCAGCCATGGTTGAAGTTATAGTCAAATGGTGGGTGCCTAACTTGCCCATCATTGTTGAACAATCATCTCCCTCCTCAGCTATAAATAGAAGGAATATTGATAGCTGATATAGAGCATGAAATAAAGAGAAACACAGAAAGAGAGCTAAGGGTGAGAGTTGAGTTGAGTTGAGAAATTTTCTCCTCCTCCTTGTTTTTTTGTTTGTATTGCTTTTGAGCTTGATTAATACAAACCAGTAGCTCCGTGGAGTAGGCAAGTTGCCGAACCACGTAAATTTATGTGTGTTTGAATGTTTGGATCTCCTAACAACTGGTATCAGAGTTTGTTCTTCAAAGTTCTTGAAAAAGAGGATGTTTGATCCAAACTCAAAAATCAAAGTTCTCAAAACGTGTTTTTGAACATACCACCGTGAAGAGGACGACGAGAGGAATCCACTGGTGAAACCCTGGCGAAAATCCGACGTCCTGCATGCCCGCACGCGCCGTCCACAACACTGCCCACGCGCACAGACGCGCCATCAGTTCGACACAGTCATCAGCCAAGTCACCTGCCAAATCAGCCATCTGACCGGTCAACCAGCCACGTCATCTGACATGTCATCACTGCCACGCCAGACGAGAATCTTCGTGGACCTGCCACGTCAGATTTGGGTGGGTCCCACATTTATTGCGCGTCTGACACGTCATCTAGCCCCGTCAGCATAGCTGGGTTTTGATCCGGTGTGGCGCAGGGACTATTCCTCCTGCCACGTGGCTTCATCTGCAGCGTCCAGTTATCCCAAACTTTGATTGTTTAAATCGAAGCCATCCGAAGTCCGATTTGGGTGATCTAAATGTCGTTTTCAGCATTTTTAGCCATTCCGAACACATTTGTAAGGTCAGATTTTTTAGATTCGAATCCAAGAAAGAGTAAAAATGGCTGATGAAATAAAGACTGTAGGAATTGAAAAATTTGATGGAACTGATTTTGGATATTGGAAAATGCAAATTGAAGACTATCTATATGGGAAGAAACTTCATCTTCCTCTGTTGGGGAGCAAACCAGAAAACATGTCAGAAGAAGATTGGCAAATTCTTGATAGACAAGTCTTGGGCATTATCCGGCTATCATTATCAAGAAGAGTTGCTCATAATGTTACAAAAGAGAAATCCACAGCAAGATTGATGAAAGCCTTGTCTGGGATGTATGAGAAGTCATCAGCAAATAACAAAGTGCACTTGATGAAGAAGTTGTTCAACCTGAAGATGACAGAAAGCACCTCTATTACACAGCATCTTAATAATTTCAACACCATCACAAATCAATTGTCGTCTGTTGAAATTGAGTTTGATGATGAGATTCGAGCACTTATTTTGCTAGCTTCACTTCCAAGCAGTTAGGAAGGTATGAGAACACCTGTAAGCAACTCAGCCGGAAAATCCAAATTAAAATATGATGACATCCGAGACCTGATTTTAGCCTAAGAAGTACGAAGGAAAGACTCAGGTGAAAGCTCAAGTTCAAGTTCAGCTTTCAACATCAACACTCGAGGAAGGAGACAAGATAGAGGCTTATCCAGAGGCAGATCAAAATCCAGGTACAGAAGTAAAAGCAAGTTTGGACCCAGGAAGCAGGTTGAATGTTGGAATTATGGCAAACCTGGTCATTTTATGAGGAGTTGCACAAAACCAAAGAAACCCGAAGCTGATTTTGCAAATGCCACTACAGACGAGGTACAAGATGCTTTGATTCTTGCTGTACATAGTCCTATTGATGATTGGGTTCTTGATTCTGGAGCTTCATTTCACTATACTCCACACCATCAAATGATGCAAAATTATACTGCTGGAAATTATGGAGTAGTCTATCTGGCCGATGGACAACCATTAGATATTGTGGGTATAGGAGATGTGCAAATTAAGACAATGAATGGATCTATATGGAACTTGCAAAATGTAAGGCATGTTCCTAAACTAAAGAAGAAGTTGATCTCGGTCGGACAACTTGATGATAGTGGACATTCAATCCTTTTCTCTGGAGGAATGTGGAAGGTATCAAAGGGAGCAATGGTTTTAGCTCGTGGAAAGAAAACTGGCACTCTGTATATAACCACAAGATCAGCAGATATAATTGCCTCTACTGAAGCAGAAAATCAGGCGCAGCTATGGCACTGTAGACTCGGCCATATGAGTCAAAAGGGGATGAAGATACTTCAGTCAAAGGGAAAGCTGCCAGAGTTAAAAAATGTTGATCTAGACATTTGTGAAAGCTGTGTTCTCGAAAAACAGAAGAAGCTCAGTTTCTTAAAGGTTGGCAGGACCTTAAGACCAAGAAAGCTAGAACTGGTGCACACAGATTTATGGGGACCGGCTCCAGTAGCATCTCTTGGAGGTTCTCGGTACTATGTGACTTTTATTGATGACTTCAGCAGGAAGGTATGGGTCTACTTTCTGAAAAATAAATCTGATGTGTTTGACACTTTCAAGAAATGGAAAGCTATGGTTGAGACTGAATCAGGTTTGAAGCTGAAATGCTTACGATCTGATAATGGAGGAGAATATATTGATAGAGGTTTCAAGGAGTATTGCGTTGTCAACGGTATCAGAATGGAAAAGATAGTTTCAGGCACACCACAACAGAATGGCATTGCTGAACGGATGAACCAGACCATCAATAAACGAGCTAGGAGCATGAGGTTGCATTCTGGGTTACCTTAAACATTCTGGGCTGATGTAGTTCAAACACACATAAATTTACGTGGTTCGGCAACTTGCCTACTCCACAGAGCTACTGGTTTGTATTAATCAAGCTCAAAAGCAATACAAACAACAAAACAAGGAGGAGGAGAAAATTTCTCAACTCAACTCAACTCTCACCCTTAGCTCTCTCTCTGTGTTTCTCTTTATTTCGTGCTCTATATCAGCTATCAATACACCTTCTATTTATAGTTGAGGAGGGAGATGATTGTTCAACAATGGTAGGCAAGTTAGGCACCCACCATTTGACTATAACTTCAACCATGGCTGCCACCAAACATGGCTGCCACAGACCATGGCTGCCACCGGCCATTTGTGTCCATACACATAACAATCTCCCACTTGGACACAAATGGTGTTAGGTTTGTCTTTTAATTTTCAAGACCAACTGAAGCTTTACACAGCTTCAGTTTATCGAGAGTAACTCCTTTGGTTAACATGTCGGCTGGATTCTTGCTTCCACAGATCTTTTCAAGTAACAGTTGTTCATCGTCGAGCAATTGTCTGATGAAGTGATAT
>SRLM01000769.1:27298-96658 GCA_015708895.1 Populus ilicifolia
GGCTCTGCATTGTCTTGTGTAGAAGTGGTGGGTACTGAAGAGCTTGAACTCTCTTGTAAGGACTCTTGAGTGGTAACATCGAGAAGCCCTTCTAATTGAATGAATTCAGATTTTTGTAGACTCATATCTGAATCAGTTATCTCTGGTTCTCTACACTTAATCTATCTTTGTACAAAACTTTCTCGTTGAAGATCACGTTCCTGCTTTTGATAATCTTCCTGTTTTGATCATCCCAAAACCGAAATCCAAATTCTTCATCTCCATAGCCAATAAAGAAACATTTCTTTGATTTGGCATCCAACTTGTTGCGAGCATCAGAGTCTACATGCACATAGGAAACACACCCAAAGACTTTTAGGTGAGAAAGCTATACTTCTTTTCCTCTCCAGACTTCCTCAGGTAGTCTGAACTCCAAAGAAACTGATGGTCCACGGTTGATCAAGTAAACTGTAGTATGAACTGCATCAACCCAGAATGTTTGAGGTAACCCAGAATGCAACCTCATGTTCCTAGCTCGTTCATTAATGGTCCGGTTCATCCGTTCAGCAATGCCATTCTATTGTGGTGTGCTTGAAACTGTCTTTTCCATTCTGATACTGTTGACAGCGCAATACTCCTTGAAACCTCCATCAATGTATTCTCCTCCATTATCAGATCGTAAGCATTTCAGCTTCAAACCTGATTCAGTCTCAACCATAGCCTTCCATTTCTTGAATGTGTCAAACACATCAGATTTATTTTTCAGAAAGTAGACCCATACCTTTCTGCTAAAGTCATCAATAAAAGTGACATAGTACCGAGAACCGCCAAGAGATGCTACTGGAGCTGGTCCCCATAAATCTGTGTGCACCAGTTCTAGTTTTCTTGGTCTTAAGGTCCTGCCAACCTTTAAGAAACTGAGCTTCTTCTGTTTTCCGAGAACACAACTTTCACAAATGTCTAGATCAACATTTTTTAACTCTGGCAGCTTTCCCTTTGACTGAAGTATCTTCATTCCCTTTTGACTCATATGGCCGAGTCTACAATGCCATAGCTGCGCTTGATTTTCTGCTTCAGTAGAGGCAATTATATCTGCTGATCTTGTGGTCATATACAGAGTGCCAGTTTTCTTTCCACGAGCCAAAACCATTGCTCCCTTTGATACCTTCCACATTCCTCCAGAGAAAAGGATTGAATGGCCACTATCATCAAGTTGTCCGACCGAGATCAACTTTTTCTTTAGTTCAGGAACATGCCTTATATTTTACAAGTTCCATGTAGATCCATTCATTGTCTTAATTTGCACATCTCCTATACCCACAATATCCAATGGTTGTCCATCGGCCAGATAGACTACCCCGTAATTTCCAGCAGTATAATTTTGCATCATTTCATGGTGTGGAGTACAGTGAAATGAAGCTCCAGAATCAAGAACCCAATCATCAATAGGACTATGTACTGCAAGGATCAAAGCATCCTGTACCTCGTCTGTAGCGGCATTTGCAGAGTCAGCTTCAGGTTTCTTTGGTTTTGTGCAACTCCTCATGAAATGGCCAGGTTTGCCACAATTCCAACATTCAACCTGCTTCCTAGGTCCAAACTTGCTTTTGCTTCTGTACCTTGATTTTGATCTGCCTCTGGATAAGCCTCTGTCTTGTCTCCTTCCTCGAGTGTTGATGTTGAAAGCTGAACCTGAACTTGAACTTTCACCCGAGTCTTTCCTTCGTACTTCTTCTGCTAAAATCAGGTCTCGAATGTCATCATATTTTAATTTGGATTTTCCGGCTGAGTTGCTTACAGCTGTTCTCATACCTTCCCAACTGCTTGGAAGTGAAGCTAGCAAAATAAGTGCTCGGATCTCATCATCAAACTCAATTTCAACAGATGACAATTGATTTGTGATGGTATTGAAATTATTAAGATGCTGTGTAACAGAGGTGCTTTCCGTCATCTTCAGGTTGAACAGCTTCTTCATCAAGTGCACTTTGTTATTTGCTGATGGCTTCTCATACATCCCAGACAAGGCTTCCATCAATCTTGCTGTGGATTTCTCTTTTGTAACATTATGAGCAACTCTTCTTGATAATGATAGCCGGATAATGCCCAAGACTTGTCTATCAAGAATTTGCCAATCTTCTTCTGACATGTTTTCTGGTTTGCTCCCCAGCAGAGGAAGATGAAGTTTCTTCCCATATAGATAGTCTTCAATTTGCATTTTCCAATATCCAAAATTAGTTCCATCAAATTTTTCAATTCCTGCAGCCTTTATTTCATCAGCCATTTTTACTCTTTCTTGGATTCGAATCTCAAAAATCTGACCTTGCAGATGTGTCCGGAATGGCCAAAAATGCTGGAAACGACACTTAGATCACCCAAATCGGACTTCGGATGGCTCCGATTTAAACAATCAAAGTTTGGGATAACTGTACGTTGCAGATGAAGCCACGTGGCAGGAGGAATAGTCTCTGCGCCACACCGGATCAAAACCCAGTTATGCTGACGGGGCTAGATGGCGTTTCAGACACGCAGTAAATACGGGACCCACCCAATCTGACGTGGCAGGTCCACGAAGATTCTCGTCTGACGTGGCTGGTTGACCGGTCAGATGGCTGATTTGGCAGGTGACTTAGCTGCTGACTGTGTCGAACTGATGACGTGTCTGCTGACATGGTAGTGTCGAGTTATAGGAAACGGCGAGGAAGACGCGTGAGGCGCGTTGGGCGCGTGGGCAGTGCTATGAACGGCTCGTGCAGGAGCGTGCGGGCATGCAGGATGTCGGATTTTCACCAGTGGATTCCTCTCATCGTCCTCTTCACGATGGTATGTTCAAAAACACGTTTTGAGAACTTTGATTTTTGAGTTTGGATCAAACACCCTCTTTTTCAAGAACTTTGAAGAACAGGCTCTGATACCAGTTGTTAGGAGATCCAAACATTCAAACATACATAAATTTACATGGTTCGGCAACTTGCCTACTCCACGGAGCTACTGGTTTGTATTAATCAAGCTCAAAAGCAATACAAACAACAAAACAAGGAGGAGGAGAAAATTTTTCAACTAAACTCAACTCTCACCTTTAGCTCTCTCTCTGTGTTTCTCTTTATTTCGTGCTCTATATCAGCTATCAATACACCTTCTATTTATAGCTGAGGAGGGAGATGATTGTTCAACAATGGTGGGCAAGTTAGGCACCTACCATTTGACTATAACTTCAACCATGGTTGCCACCGGCCATTTGGGTCCATACACATAACAGTATTTACAACTTAATGTGCATATAGCGCACAGGAACAATGCATACATCCTTGTTAATGTCAAATATTTGGATCCATCAACAGTTTTTGAAACGGTTTTATTTTTCTCTTCTTTGCTTAATCATCAAAGGTATGGTAATGGTTTCAGACCTTTTCTCTCCTTGCAGAGCTTCTTTATCACTATTAGTTGAATTCTCTATAAGTGAAAATTGAAAGGAAGGAAAAAAAATCAAATATGTGTATCTTGCTATAATCTTGCATCTGGAATTCATCAAGTATATTTGTTTCATATTCTTATAGAAAAACGATAATAAAAATAATATTATCAGTTAATTAGACCTAGGTTTAGGGCACAACATTGTTAGAAAATTCTTATCCTGGTCCGTTAGATCAAATTTCTTACCCCAAATGAGATAAGAACAAAGCAAAGAAGGACAAAACATGAGGTTTCTTTCAAAATTCAGAGGTGATAATTTTAGAGCTTCACTGTAGAAATAATCAGATATTGGTAATGACATAATCAAATAAACAAAGTACTAGTAGTACTTAAGGGAAGCATATCCACTGCAGGAGCCAATAAGAGACCAAAAAGAGAATTTCCCTCTACAAGGTTTCCCTCATGTGTGACAATTACAAACCTCACGACCTAGTACATGTTACTTACCATAACAAGTAAAAGAATCAGGTTAATGACTAATGCCAAAGCTCTCACAAGTCTAAACGATATATACAACACAAGTGGTTAAAGCTAGGAAATTTGAGATTCTGACATTGAATTCTGAGGGGCTAAATGATTAGGGACAATTTTTTGAGGGTGCAAATAGACCTATGTTTGAGGTCATCACTGTAGCAGCAAAAGGTCACCCTGAAAGGTTCAAACTCAAATGGGGTGAAATTGTGCAAACAGTTTACTCATCTTTATTTTCCCTGCATTGCAGACATGATTACAATGAGCTAACCCAGCCTGAGAAGGCAAAACGGGAGATCTTTAAAGATGAACCTCAAAATGGAGGTGTCAAAAGTAATTGGAATGGAAATGCGTTTGATTTGGTAGAAAATGGTTGTGAGGAGACTGTATGTGACAGTATCAGAGATGATACAGATATGAAGACTGTCCAAGAAAGAAAATATAGCTATAGCAGAGCAGAGGCCTTTGCTGGAAGGATTGACGAAGAAAAGGAGGCTATCATGGAGGTTTTAAGAATTAAATCTTTGCAATTGTCTTGAAGAGGTTAGTCCTACTTGTTTCTCCCAGACTAATTCAAATTTAGGATCTAATAGCCTAAAAACTGTTTAGGGTTTACTGATAGCTGATGTAATTTGTAAGCATTTAACACTTTAGACACTTGATGTTTCATAATTTCATTCCTGTATTTCACAGCATGTTTGAATCTTTCGCAGCGCAATCTTTCATCGCATACAAATTAAGCATTTAAGTCATCCTTATGAAACATTTGTTATGCTTTGCATGGTATAAATTACATGGGGTATGTTTGTAGGCATTTCCATTCTCAATAATCTTCATAAAGTACTTCAAAAAAATCATTACTGCAGATTTCCTCTTACTAAACTGATAAACAAGTCTAAATTTATTGCTCTTAAATCTTTACCATTTATCATGTCGTTTTCTTTTTCCTCAAATAGTTTGTTTAGCTGTCATTTCGAACTCCCTCTATACCGAAACTCCTGCTTATATTGAGTGTTGTTGCTGTTATTCAGAAATGTGCATGTAATGTTTTGAATAAATGAGTAGGAAAATACAATAAAGCCCTTGGTGGCTTAAAATGTGGGTATAAATGAATGAGGGGTAGTGTAGTAATTCAACAAAAACTTGATAAATATAAATAGAAAGCAAAACAAAAACAAAAGAAGTGATCTGAAATTTGAGAGAGAATCGGCAGGAGAGAGAAGGGAGAAAGAAGAAGAAGAGAAAAGAGGGAAATTAGAAGAAAAATAGAAAGGAGTTGAAGGAAATAAGTTTAAAGGTAAGATTATATATAAATACGTGTTTATTAAGTTTTAATTTTAATTTTGATAAATGTTAGGGTTTTGAAAATTTATGTTTTGGGTTTGATTGATGAATTAATTGAATGTTATGGGTTTGATTGTTATGGGTAATTGATTATTTGGTGGATTTTGAGAGATTGAATTGAAAGATGATGATTTTGAGTTATGATTTTGTTTGAATGGTGAAATTGTGTTAGAAATCAGGGGATAACAGTAGGTAATCTGTGAAAATTCTGGGTTTGAGGTTGAAGATGACAAAAATTCAATTTAGTCCCTCAATTTTGGAAAATTACAGTTTAGTCCCCAAACTTTGGAAAATTACAGAATGGTCCCTGGAGCGTATTCTGAGATTCTGAACAGAATAAAATATGAATCATGGGCAGAATTACTGTATAGTTATGAAATTTTAAAACTTTCAATTTAGTCATCTAATTTGATAAAAATTACCATTTGACCCTAAAAATTTGGTAAAATTCCAGAATGGTCCCTGGAGTATAATGAGATATTCTGGACAGATTTTAGGATTAATTATGGTCAGAATTGCAGTATATTCATGGATTTATGATAAATTTTAGTTTGGTCCTCCAATTAGATGAAAATTACAATTTGGCCCTAAAAATGTGATAAATTCCATATTAGTCCCTAGCTGTGATGTTAGCTTTTTCAGATTGGTTTGATGAATAATTTAGGATTATTTAGTGAATTATTGCCAATTTGTTATTTGTTTTATTATGGAATAGATTTCGGGAAAACCGTTAATTTTTGGGTTTTTAGGAAAATAACTAGTTTAATTTAAAAACATATAAGGTTATGGAATAGATCCTTAATTAAGTGTGTTAAATAGGTTGTATATTCTTTTGAGTCATTCTTGAATATGTTTCCTTTATATTCAGATAATCCTGATATTCTACCGGCGAGACGTCAGTAGGATTTTCTTCGGTGTCTGCTTTTGACTTTTGTTTTGCTTCGAGTCAGGTGAGTGGATAATTTTCCATATGCATGAGAAATATTATAAATATTTGATTTGTTAATATGAATTGGATCATGCTTCTTGATAATATATATGGTGATTATTATCCTTGTTATAATAAGCATGATCATTTGTTGAATCTGAATCCTTGATATGAATCAGTATGTATTTTGAATCGACTTCTGAATTGATAGCTCCTCATTTGATTGATGTCATGAGTTGAGCCTTCAGATATTAATATGTCTGTTTGAGTATGATTATAACCCTATGGTATGTCAGTCACAATACTCATGCTAATAGGGTAGTGTTAGTCTTTGTGCACATCGTATCTGAACCTTAGTTGGTCGGGGGAGTCACCAACCTGTGTGGACTGATCATCCCACAGTACGAAGCCTCATGCTCATTGCATTTTGATTTTCTGACGAATTTTACCATATGATATTCTTGTTATGGCCTATTTGAGAAACCTTTTTTATAAGAACGTAAAGCCATACTTGTATATATATTTCTCATTGTTGTATTATCTTGTGTGTGTATATTGAACATTATCTACTCACTGAGTTGTTGAACTCACACTCTCACTATTTATCATTTTCAGGCTTATAGCTTGATAGCAGGTCACTTTTGTTGGACCTTCAGAACCTGCTCTTTTTGGTTGTAAATTTGTACATATTCTTTTATGTCTAGTTAGTGCTCCCAAACTATGAAATTATATTAACTCTTGTATTAAGACAATTCAATTATATTATAAAGTTGATTTTGTTATTAATGTTGCGTTGAACTCTGATTGAGTTAGGATAAGTTTGTGTGTAAGTTTGGGTTCGCATAGGTATGGAACCTTGGAGGGGAACCTTTCCTATGTGCCGGTCATGGATCCGGGATTCGGGTCGTGACAGTGCAGATACTAGCAATGTGAAAAATAGGTCGCAACTTACCATAGAGGTCAGCATGCCATTCAAGGAAGACAAGCACCATGTGACGAGGCAAGGATGTGTTCCAACGTCAGCCAAGTCCGTCAGTACTAAACATTCTAATCTTGAGACCTGATAATGTTACAGTTTATATTCATTAATAAGATCTCAAGAGGTTTACAGATTTTTGTCCCTATTTAACTCATTTTATTTGTTCTACAAGAAAGACAGACATATGGATGATGTTGCAGTCAAGCGAGAGTCGAAATCAGAAAGAACAAATGCGATGTCGCGGTCGCACAAATTAATTACCCTAGTTTAAAACACACAAGATAGTATAGAGCAAGCAAGGGATCGATCCCACGAGGAAGATTTAGTTCAGATTTTTATGCTATACGTTATACAATTGGGGGGGTTTTGATTTGTGATAATCTAAAATATGGAAGAAATTAAACTAGTGAACACAATCAATTAAAACTGAAATTTATCAAGAAAACAAACCTTGGCCACAAGCACACATCCACCTACAGAAATCAGAACTGATCCTTGAAACGAAACTCCAGTTTATATTTTGAATTTTTATCTTTTCTTAACTTTGGTTAATTAACGGATCCGCCGTATAACTAGCCCTAACCAACAAATAATCACAGTGTCCGCACTAATGATTTAATCTAATGGCAGCCTTAAGATCTAGATAAATTCATTAATCTTAACAACCAAGTTGTCTGCTTGTGTTGCTTTGATCGAATGTTTTCCCTAAGTTTAATAACGTAGTTCCGCCATAATTATCAAGCTTAGTTGCTTCACAAGTTTATATACCCTAACTCCGGTTTTGATATCAAACTTAGCAATAGATTGTTCACAATAATAACTTAGAGTCCGCTCTAGCAATTATCAACAACAATCATAGAAAATATGCATAGGAAAACATTCATACTCATTCATAATACAAACTGAAAATAAATGGAAGAATAAATCTCACAGTTCTTGAAATCTGAAAGTTTCTGCGTCCTTGCAACCAAGAAAAGAGCTTAGCCTTGCATATCTATTGAACAACTACTCCTAAAGATAAAAGAAAGCATTATTTCTAGTATGTAGAGAGGAGAGTTTGTGTTTCTTCACTTCTAGTTGCTACCACCTTTCTTTGGTTCTATTGCACTCCCCTCCTCTCCTTTCTTGGCTCTCTTGGTGTCTATATATAGGCTTCAATGGCAGCTTCTCTTGCTTCTTTATCAATAATGGTGGCTACTTTTCTTGACCTTCTAGATTGGTTTACTAGAGGGGCTAAATTGCTGAAATTATAATTTGGATGATAGTTTAGAAGCTTCGAAACATAATTTGGATTCATTTCTTCACGAAACCTGATTGCTGGCAGAATTCAGTTGTCATCTTTTGAAAATCATATCTCCCTTATCTGACATCGTTTTTGACTGAAACGTGGAGCGTTTCTAGACCTTTGAATCAGGAATCCAAAAAAATTGAGTTTGCATCAATTGGACTTCTATAGCTCCAGATATGGAATTTTGAATGGACAAAGGTCAACAGTGGCAGAATACGAGATTTGACTTTGAAGGATGTGATTTCCATGATCTTCCTCTTCTTATTTTTCTTGCATTTCATTTCCAGAAAGGTATGGATGTTAGCTTTTTAAAGCCACTAGAATCACTTCATTTTGATCTCTAGAACTCACGCTCTGCACAAAACATCGACTGAACGTCAAATCTACCAATTATCTCCAATTTACTCCTTTTTGCTTTTTTTATCCAAATGTGCCTTCAAAACATAAAACAAAGAATATCAAGGCATTTTACATATAAAACATGGACAAAACATTAGGTAAATATGGGTGAAACTATCGAATAATATGGTTACATCAACCATCTAAAACAAACTGTGAACTTCTCTTCCCTTGTTAATAGATAGCATGTCACCGCCGTTAGAACACCCCACTTATATTAAGCTTTGAAACATACATATCATTAATCAAATTATACAAAACACACAACATTTTGTAAACTATCAAATATTCTTCAAAATCAAATAACAACAAATAACAATCTATAATACTTGTATCAAAATCCTATCTTTAACTAAAACAATATAATAATAGAGCATTCTAAGATATTAAAACAAAATTAAAAGAAAAGCTTTATGAAAATAAACAAGCTATACTAACAAAGAAAATATTAGAAATTCTCAAGAAAATCACTTTGTTAACAGAAATTAAAAATCTAAAAATAATGCTAATGATAAGAGGTCAATTCAATCAACTCGATGAAAGAATAGCATTTAATATATATCATGAGTATAACAAAAATATAGACTGATATATATATATATATGGATGAGTAATGAGATATATGTCAATAGATAAAGTTTGTGTTCTCGATAACCATGAAAGTATTAGTCTTTACATGTTGGTTTTTCTTTCACTAACTAAGTGTATAAACTATTATATGCACATGGACTAACTACTTTTTATTAGTATAGGAGTTTTTTTATAAATGTAATAATATCAAGAAATAACAGATACTCACATAGTTATAAAAACAAATTAATGTCATATTAAATAGAATTTAATTCAATAGAATATGAATGAGATATCAAGAATAGATAAATACTTGAAAAATAAAACAACAATATATATAATTATTCAAGAAATAAATCAGTTGTAGTCAACATCTAATTATATACATAAATTATATATATTACATGCATATTAAAAATTATCTTATTTGCTTGAAAAACAAAGTAAAAAACAAACAAATAAAGAATTGAAGAATACCAAGAATCACTAGTAAAAATATTAGCAGAACTTACAACAAATATGAAAAATACTCAAAAATGTCTTGAAGCAGATAATGTAAAGGATTGCAACTCTAATTTTAGAAACCAAAATATAATTATAAAACTAAACTAACTTACTCAATCGATTCTAAACATATCTCAAATTGACTGAATCTAAAAAAACTGATTGAACCTTATTAATCACTTGACTGCCACCATAAGTTAACCGACCAGTCAATTCAGACCAGTCGATTGATCAGGATTTTTATAATCTTGATCTACTAGTTTTTTATTCTTAAATCAAGATTTATATCCTCAATCAATTCATTTCAAGTCAAAATTAACACCTTAAACATTAATTTCACCTCTTCATCGTCTTCTTATCAAATGAATATATTAAATATCACATAAATTTTAAAATACTTTTTGAATCCATCAACTATTAAATCCTAAATAGAAAGAAACAAGAAAAAAGAGCTACTTGTTTCTTTAATCATTTTTAAAACCAAAAAGCTTAAGTTTAGATTGGATTCAAATTCTTGGTATATTTGAGAGAATTAAAATGTTACGGCAGGTGAGAAGAAAAGGAAGAGGAGAAAATAAATTCTTTTTAAATACCTAGATTATATGATTTCTTGGGTTTGGATTTGATTGAGTAAGCATGAATGTTACATAGTAACATATGGACAATGCAAATCAGGGAATTGCAAATCATGAAATATAAAAATGGAAATTCAAAACTAAAGTTATGACACCGTAATTAATGACATCAGGTTGTTTAGAAAGAGTGTGGTCAACTATTTCATGTTCAAAAAGAAATGGTCAAGTGTTTATCATGACTAGCCTTCTTCATTATCCGAATGCTATAAGCCTGCAATACATTGCTGGATTTTGACTCTAGCTGGAAGTCTGAGTAAATTAGCGAGTGAGGTTTTAATTAAAGTTCTGGGAATTCTTAATAAGGTTGACCTTGGATTCTGTTGGTTCAAAGAAAGTAAAGAAGGAAAAACTTTATATTTTTTATCACAGTCACAAGACCCGATTCGATCTAACTCGAGATTTAGGTTGTGAGTCAAGTAATTAACCTAGATCTAACTCATTTTTCTTCAAAAAAAGATAAATTTAAAATGATATTATTTGATTAAATCACAAGTTGACAGGCAATTTCGAATTGCCCAGCAGAATATGATCACAACTAGGCTATTGAAATCTTGGTATGAAGAGTAATTTATCGTGAATAAATTGGTAACCACTATATACATGACCTCTTCCAACATATGATAAAAGGTCAAGCTCGTGACTTTCTTTCATTAGACTTGATATTTGGTGTCTACAAGGTTATTGACAACATGTTATCCCTACGTACCGTGTATTCCAAGCTTATTTGTTTGTGCACACCGATCCACTTTGACTTTAGATTGAAAATTGATATATATTGTGTCGTGCTTCTTTTTTATATTAATCCCTTTAGCCTGTAATGTAACTTTTGCGAAGCATTTCATCTAAGTTTTTGCTTGGTTTCTCGATCCTTTGATTTTTTTCATCTTCCTTGAAACTGCTCATTCTACGTTTTTCTTCATAATTGCATCACGACTTCCAGTATCTCTAACTAGTTATCTGCCCAAAATGACAGCATATCTATGTATGAGATTTGCTGCAGAAATTGAAGGGATGATCCAAAGACCATGATGAAAGCAAGAATATGCATAGAATCATGGATGGTGTTATTAATCTCTTGATCAATGAATTCGTTCAAAGAGTCCATAATATAATTAATGGCTTGTATATTTTAGTATGGTCCTGGAATCCACTGTTTTTTGTCCTTCTTGGTTCTTGCTTAATGAGATGCAGGTTGTTAGACAAGCCACCTTGATAATCTATAGTTATGCTAATCATATAGAACTTTGCCGGATTTGACTCTGGATGGAGCTCCAAGTTGTTCAACAACTGGGATTTTAATTGGATTTTTTAGTGTTGATGCAGTAGTTGACCATCGACCATTTTCGATCTTGCTTAAAATTACTGGCGGTGAATGAATTGATAACTTGCTTGGTGAGCTTTTTCAACGCATGATCAAGCCCAAGCTCCTGGCTTTTGCCTTCATTGACTTTTTTTTAAGGAATACAGTACAAACCGATTTTTTATACAAAATATTCATATAAATATATGAAATATTAATTATTTATCATTCATATAACCCACGTTGTATCAAAAATCAATTAACACATCAGTTTTTATGAGAACATTGTTGGTGAATTTTTTTCCCTTTTTTTTAATCTTGTTGAACTGGTCATGATTAAATTTATCTTTCAGATCTGATTAAAGATAAATCATATATCTTGAAATAAAAGAATTCATACAAAAAATACGTTTTCAAGACTTGAATGTTGCTCATGCGAGAAGCATACCGCCCGTCAAAATCACTAAATTTCTTCCAGTGACCTTTCAGTGCCCGAAAGGCCTCTTTGCTCCGAGACCAGCCTCCTGCCTACGCTGTCACAACCCACGCCAACAGAAACTGAATTGTATACTTGGAAGGAAAATATCGTAAATGATCCTGTTTCACTGCATCTAAGACGAGGGGCATGCATGGTCAATGAGAAATCAAGAATTAATACCATTTACATGTATAGTACATCCCTGCTTCATAACAATCCAAAATCGTTGTTGGTTTTTGAAATCTATTTTTCTCCAAAAAGTGTTATTTATGACTTGTTCTATCGCGTGGGGCTTACTATTTGGTGGTGAATATCTAATATTATGTTGTTTGGTTTCGCGGGCTTGTTTATGATTTTATCTGGATGGGTTTTAAATTGAACCAAAAATATATTAATATAGTAAGATTTAATTAATCAAATTAGATTTTTAATAACATGATTTATAAATCAGGTCAAAAAATTAAATCAATTACTGGTAGAAAATTAGCATGTATAAAAAAGAAAAACACTGATGAAATTTATATGTTGGTATACTACTGTAACATTGTTGAATTTTTCATCATTAAATATATCGATAAACTTTAATAAAAATATTCTTACAATATATACTAAGAGGATCATAAAAAATATAATAATAATATATAAATTTTATGTGTGATATTACCAACAAAAATAACAATAAAACAATATTTTATGAAAAATTAAAGATCCAGGTCTTTTTGCATTTTGCATTAAGGGATTTTAAGGAAAAATAAAACAATACTTTTATAATAAAAATAATTAAGCTGATGATCTAATGATTAGGTTTTTTTTGCAACTATGATTTAATTCATAGAATTTTGAATTGGGTAACATTTTTTTTTATTTAAATTAAAACAATCAATAGCCAGTATCCAAAAAAAATAAATTGCCAGCATTAATCTCGTTACATAATAATTTATTGGTATTACAAAAGACAAGAAGGTCAATTTTTTGTTTTCAAAGATGAAATTAATTACCGGTGCTAAAACATTACAAAACATGCCTGAAAGTCACACATCATTTTGATGAGACAGCATTCTTGCAAGATCGTCATGCATAACAATTATTGACTTATTTTACTTATATAAAATATTTAAAAACTAATTAGAATTCTTAGTTAATATAAAATTATATTATAATTTATTAATTAATTTATTTATTACTTGAAAGGTGGCCAAGATGTACCTTGTGGCATTAACAATTTTCAAAAGTAAAGATAAAATAAATAAAAGAAAATGAAATTGGCTTGAAACTTCTAATTTAAGCAAAAATCAAGATTTAATTTATTTCTTGCACAAGTCCGTGTCCACCTAAAAACCAACCAATCCAAGTTGAAGGTGACCAACAGCTCATGAATACTCAGCAGCCATAAAATCTAATCTCACAGTCCGGTGACATATCTTACTCGTTTCCCCAGCAACCATCCTACCAAAATTTACCGCCTACGCGCCAACACACCTTTACCAACCAAAAGAAATTCAAATTGATGACGTGTCAAGAACCCAGTCACACCTTGGGTACAAAAGCATGACAGAGCCGTCACTCTAACACAAAACGAGTCGCCGCGTTTTTCAATTTCAGTTAAATGACGCCGTATTATAAAACCAATGGCGAAAATTGCTTCTGACACGTTTTTCAAACCGAGAGGCGGCGGCGACTCAGGGAGGAACCGAGTTAGGAAACTCAACAAGCTGTGTCCTAAAACCGCCCACAATAATATCCAATCCAATACAGCCATCTGCAAATAAACAAATACAGATAATGAAAAAGGAAAATCCCAAAAAGTGCTCTTTTTTTTTTAATAATTTAGAAAAAAAGAACAAAGCCCTAGCATGTTCTTTTCTCTTGGCTTTAATGGTTTTGTTGTGGATTCTCCTCTAATCTGATCATAGTCAAATAATCTAATCCATAACTATTATTACACTGTAAAAAAAAATCTAAATTAATTATATTTTTTAAAGTATTTTTTATTTAAAAATAAAAAAAATATTGTATTAGATAAGATAAATAAGAGATACAATGACAGAAAATTTAATTTAAAAAAAATTATATTTTTCGATTTAATGCAATACCAGAAATATTCCGTAAGACTTGGAATTTTTATTATTTTTTTATTTAAAAAGAACTGGGTGCCCTCACAGCATAGGGCGGGGATACAAGCTGGTGATAATCTAAATCAACAATTTTGAACAGAGTTTTTACAAGTATAAAAAAATTATTCAAGTAATGGTATTATTAAAATTTAATATAATGAAAAAATCAATGTAAGTTAAGATTTAGTAAAAACCTTAAATTATGGATCAGTTCTTAATCAATTTATAATTTATCTAGTCCACTGAATTATATATATTAATAGTTTAATTTTATTGGTTATTGAAATTAAATTAAATGATCAAGAAATAATTTTTTTGATTATAGTAAAAATAGCATATTTAAACCATGCCGAGAAGATAGTTTTTTTATGACAGTGCAAACCAACTGAAGGAAATGATAATTCTTGAGGTGTGTTTACTTCACCTAAAATATTTTATAAAAAAAATATTTTTTATTTTTTTATGTTTGCTTTTATATAAAAAAATATTTTGTAATCAATTTTCAAACTCAATTCATCTATTATAAAATATTTTCAGTTTATAATTTTTTATAAAATATTTTACAAGTAATTCACTTATAATATATTCAACTATTTCTTTATCTTATCATCATAATTATTACTATCACTTTATCATTATCTTTTATTCAATCACTATATTATTGAAAAATATTTTAGGTGAGAATATCTTACAAGTTAAATATTAAAAAATATTATATATATATATATATTGTTACTTAAAATATCCTAAATTTTTTATTTTTAAATTGTAAAAAAAAAAAAAACAACCATCTACTCTTGATCCATACATACAGTGAAGATATAAGTAAATTTAATAAAGAAAATAAATGTAATTAAACTATAAAGCATACTATATACAATCAAAATCATTCTCTATTTTTTCTTAATAATCATTTTATATTATCTATCTAATCTTATTTTCATGTAAATAAAATGAGCCAAAAAAAGGAAAGAAGAAAATGAAAAATCCTTAGCAAGCATGAAAATAAATAAAACATTAAACAACAGTTTCAATGAAAGTGTGTCTGTTTTGTACAGAGCACAAGCTGTGTCTCTCTCTCTCTCTGCCTTTTTACCGCACAGCACCTGATTTTGTGTGGAAGGAAACCAAACAGAAACAAAGAGAGAGAGAAAAGGAAAGGGAGAGAAACAAAAACTCCAAATTATTTTCTCGCTTTTGTTTTTTTGTTGGCCCCTCTTACTAGATTTCTGCCTCTTTTTTGGTTCAGTCTTACCTATATTTTTTCCAGGACAAATATTTTTTTCCCAAGGAAACTTTTCTTCTCTCCCTGCAACAACCCAATATCAAACAAAACCCCGCGTTAGTTTTTGTCAGATGCTTTGATTCTCTTTCGATCATCATCTTCAACTTGTCCTCAATATCCTATCTTGAATGTGACCAAGATAAAACAGAAACCAGAAAGAAGAACAATAAACTTATTTTCGTAACATATAGAAACAATCAATTTTCAATCTTTGGTTTTTGTCTTGTATTTGATCAGATTTGGAAAAAGTTTGGTTTTTCATTTCTGGGTTTCTCTAAAAAATAATGATAAATAAGTCTCTTTTTGGTTATGGAAGTCTCGTGAATGTTAATTCTGTTTCTGGGAATTGCCAAATTTGAATAAAGAGTGATATATTCGGGTTCTTGAGCCGGGTCATCAGGTTACAATGAAATCTGTGTCACTTGATTATTGGAGGGATTATTTTAGGACAGCAAGTTCTGATATTTTTGGTATCATTGATCATGCATTCTTGGTTGCTGCATCCGATTGTCCACAAGAGTTTAAATTGCGTAGAGATCGGATTGCAGAACGTTTGTTTTCTTGTAGATTGATAAAGTGTTCGGGTTGTAACCAGGTAGAGCTGGCTGTTCCGGGTCATGATGAAGATGAGAGGGATGATAGAGGTTGCTGTAGCAAAAGAAGGGATGGTGATAATTCTGGTAGTGATGATGATGAAGAAGAAGTTGATATAGATATTGATGATGGCGGGTTTGAGTACGAGGGAGGTGGGAGTAAAGAGAGCAAGGTGAATAGTAGTAATAGGGATAATGATATTGATAATGGAGAAGTGAATGCGAATGATCAGTTGGTTAGTAATTTTAGTTTTGGAGAAGCTGAAGCTTTAACTGATGAGATTGAGGAGGTGTCTCAGACTGTTGATGAGGTTTTGAGGATCAAAGGCATTCTTTATAACAGCCAAGATGAGGTATTTTATTTTATCTTAACAGCATTTTAGTTGTATTGGCTTATTTGGATGATTGGATTGTTGAATTATGTGGTTTTATGGATCCTTTGAAATGGGGTGTGTGAAGATTTTTGAGAATTGTTGTTGTTTGGTTGGAGAATATTGAAACTTGTTTTCTGAGTTTTCTGATTTCTGATTGTCTGTGCTGTGATTGTTCTTATGACAGTCTGATTCTGTGTTGCTTGAATCATTGAGGAAGCTTAGATTGATGGCCTTGACTGTGGATACTCTAAAGGTTGGATTCACTCTTTCCTTTAGTGTTTGAGTTGGATTAATATTTTTTAGCATTAAATTTTTTTTTCTCAGTCTAATTTTTAATTTCCTTTACTTGAGTTTTTGTACTAATGGAGCTTGTCTTTCACCAGGCAACTGAGATTGGAAAGGCTGTCAATGGGCTCCGGAAGCATGGATCAAAGCAGATTCGACATCTTGCACGGACTTTAATAGAGTATGTGCTTGTTTCCTGTGCTTTACAACAGTTTCTTTATGCCTTGATGAAGTAGTAGTTTGTTGTTGTGTGCTACATAATTAGCAATTCGACCGTATCATAGGACTACATCATGTTAAACTTGGTTTATGAGGTGCTTTATCCTTTCTGCTAGTTGTTCTCCTGTTTTGCCAAACCAAGAATGAACTTCTGGGTTATTGCCACTCTCTGGATATTGAATATCTATAGTTTCCATGACTATAAATATGTGTTTTTTTCACATTTGTTGGTAGAGGTTTGGCATCCATTCGAGCATGGCATTTATTGGGGCTTTTTTTCTTTTATCTTTTTTTTTTTTTTTTTTTTCAGATACTAGTTATGCCTAAGATACTCCCTCTGTTTATTTTCTGGATGAGTTTGCCTGCCCTTTTGTTTCTTCTTCTTTCATATATGTATGAATAAGCCATGTGCACAATAAGAACAGGCAGTGACTTCCTTCTCAACCTATTGCAACTTTGGTGTGAGCATATATATATATTAGAAAATTAGTTTACTTTTTGCTGGAGACATATGGGTGTCCAAGTGCAGTTAATGATGACATTGGACTTCAATTATCCACATTGTTTAGTTTGTAATTCTAGAATGCTCCAGTGAATTTATTGGTTTATTTTCGGTTATTTAACATTAAAATTCTCTTTCATCTGTTGCAGAGACTGGAAAGTTTTGGTAGATGAGTGGTATAGTGCTGCAAATGTTATACGAGGTAGAAACTTGTTCGCAAGTATTTTGTCACTGGCAGAATGCTTTTTGCATTCTTTCCAACTTGGTTCAAAAACTCTCTGGCATCTGATTTTATGCTTGGACTTTTAGGTAATGAAGGTACTCCTGATTCTGTAAATCCTTCTGTTGTTGATGAAGAAGAAGGGCTTCCTTCTCCTCCTTTGGATGAAGGAGCTTTCTTTGCCACTCAACCTACTTCAATGGAGCTCTCACAAGTATGTTTCCTTTTCTTTTGATTTATTTTTAGTTTGTATTCAGGGTAACCTACTTGGGGACTAACTCTTTGTACACGTGTCTGTGTGCTGCATTACATGAAGTTCTTTGATGGAATGGATGATGATGGAAGTGAGTTGAATTTGCCATCTTTTATTATTCCTTTTGATAGATTTTGGTATTCAGTTCTTTAATTGAATTCCCCACTTCTTAGATTCATGATTATAAATGGGGAATGTTGTTTCAGATCCTCGAAACAATGGGGAATTCATCAAGAACCATGTAAGTAGAAGGAGATCTTCAGCAGATAATCAAAATATTTCAAAACAGAAACAGCAGACTCCTAAGGGAGCAAATATGCCTTCTAAGGACAACGAGAGTCAACAGATGAGGAAGCAAGAAGCTGTTGTCAAGGCAAGTAAGCCTTCAAATGCCAATTCTGGGCCTGGGAGACCTCTAAAGCAAAATGTTGAGCAGAAGATGAATGAGGAAACTGTGTTAATTCGAAAAACAGATAGGGTTACCAGCCAGAGAAAGCCTCCATCTGGTCAGCAAGATGTAAGTTAAAAGGAAAAAGGAAATTGTATCAGTTTTAAATCTACAGCTGCAGTTTTTATCTGACACCGTCTATTATTCATCTAGAAACTTAAGAGTTCAGATGAAGTTGCTGTCCAGATGAAGCTTGAAGCCACAAAAAGGAAACTCCAGGAGCGGTACCAACAAGCCGAGAAAGGTTAGTGCCATTGCATCAAAAAAATGTGTTTCTAATTTTGAATCAGCACATCACCAGTAATAGTGATTTGCTTAGATTGAACATAAGGTAATCCAGATGAATATAACGTAATCCAAACTGAGGTTAAGATATGAAACTGGTTCCAAGTGTTTTTTGAAATTATGAAGCGGCTCGAAGTCTGCCCTTGTACAAGTTTCTGTGCAAATTTGAAGTTGCTGATTATTTCTAACAATTGTAATTTCTTTCTTCATTTATTTCTCTCTCCACAGCCAAGAGGCAAAGAACAATACAGGTAATGGAGCTGCATGATCTCCCTAAGCAGGGACATGTTCAGAAAAACCAACCCATGCGACCAGGGAACCACAACCGGCACTGGGTGCATGGAAGGCGGTGAACATTTTTAGTTTTGCAGAGTACATACATATTCATCATCTTACCAAGTATCTTCCATTTGGGAAGTCAGCGGAAGCGCTCTAATAACTCAGACACGCTGTTGTTTGATCTATAAACTATAAGAGATCCACGTGTCAATCATACTGAAGAGTGGCCATTCTTGATTGCAAGGAGACAACATTTGAAACTCTAATCCCATTCTTAACACATTCAGTTGTAGAGATGCAGGGGATTTGTATTGTAATGCAGTCTGGATTGTTGAATCTTGACATGGTACCAGGATGCATATCAGTAGAGAACTTTGATTTGCACCTGCGGGCTTCGTTGGCTGCTTCTCAACATTGTACTTGCCCCCTTTATTGACTGCTTCTCAACCATTTCCCCCCCTTAAATTCTCAGTCACAACGAGGCCTTCAAGTCATTGAAATTGTATACCTGAGTTTGCACAGAATAAGTGCACGACACAAAAGACACTGTAAACTACTTGAGGTCAATATATAAGGTCAAATTACCATGTTCTTGTAGGGAATTGCTCTAATGTTACCTGGCTCAAGCAATTGATAATGAAACTTGCTTGATTTTCATGATTTGAAATTCCCATTTGTGATTAGTTCAACAGAAGAAAGCCATGAAAAATGAAAGGAGAGAAAAAGAGAGGGTCAAATGCTCAAGTTTGAATGTTGGTTTGTTGGCTGGATATATATTCTGAAAGTTCTTTTGACTATAAATCAATCACTAGTTTCAAAGACACGTTTGCTCGGTTTACTGAACCAAACGAATCAACAATTACTAATAAAGTAATCGAATATGACTCTATTGCATTACAAGATATCATTAAAAATTGCTACACGTTACATGTCTGAATGATTCCTGTCCAAAATCACTCTGACCATGTGACAAGTGAAACATTTCCTTATTGTACAGTTTTTTTTATTCTATGAAGTCAGATTATCGAATATAAAATCTAGCTAATCTTCGGTTAGTTTAAAAAGGGTTTCATTTTTGAAAATAAATATGTGAAAAGACATCGTTTCACCTCGTCCACTAACCTAAGCTTGGACAGGATATTACAACTATGCCTTTTTCACACTTTTTATTGAAAGGCTGATATTTTGAACAGAATAACTTTGGAGGTTCACCGATTCACTTCTGCAATTTGCGAAAGCCAAAGGTCATTGTTGAAGAAAAGAAAGAAAGGATGGTCGTTGATGCTTAAAGGATATCAAGTTGAGCCAACCATGGCCCCAATTTGAACTCACATCGTCCCGCAGCAGACAGCATTTTTCTGCTTGAGAATATCCCCATTCTCTCATCATGAATTCCCTGCCCTTGTTTTCTTTTATATGTATTTACCTTCTCTTCACCAAGAATTTGAAAATATGTCACCATTTAATCTTTAAAGTATAATTGTTCTTCTTGCTATTTTATGGAATTATATTTTTCTTTTAAATTGGAGGATGAGCGGAATTAATCTTCCCAAGTAATTACGTTTTTCAAGATACACATCGAATAATTTTTTTTATTTCTTTCACCGATCATTATACACAATTTAATTAATTTTTATTAACAACTCATTTTTCAATTTATTAACGCATCAAATAATCTCAAAAATTAAATCTTGCACCCTTTAAGCTTCCTTTGTAATGATTGTCTTTTTTTAGGTCTCATTTGTCAATGCGTGTTATTTGTTCAAGTAGTTACGTTATTTGTTTAGGTAGCTGCGTCTGTGATTTGTTTAATTACGTTATTTATTTAGGTAGTTATGTCTGTAATTTGTTTAAAACACAAATATAACATGTTTGTTAAGAAAAGAAAAAAAGCTATTTCTATTCATGCATCTTATAATAAATTGCGTGTGGAAAATAAGGAGAAGAAAAACAGCTTCTTGCTACTTTCTTGCACGGATAAGAATTTTAACTATGCTATATTATTCAGTGAACAATGGAGGATGCCTTCACTCTTCACTGAATAGTAAGTACAGCAGTGAACAGTGAACACATGACTATTATTCTAGCAGGATTGAGTTTCGTTGAATACTTAAAATGTATTGGATTGAGTCTAATCCAATAAAAATAAAAAATATATATTTTTATTTTTTAATTATATTTTATTTAAAAAAACTAATATTTAATATTATTCAATGACATTATATAAATTAGATAGAAATTACTTGATGATGTCATATTCACATAATTTAATCGCAATCTCAATTTCATCTCTGATTATATTCTATCTAATGTTGTTGTGCGTTTAACAAACCAAGAAAATTGTTGAATGTATTTTATATGTGATGGAATTTTAGATAATTTAATGAAATAATAAAAAATATTTTATATAAAGTACTATTTATTTTATGATATAATAACAATAATTAAATATATAATATTTAAATTAAAAATCATCAATATTGATATATGTTTTTTAAAATTATTTTATAACCTCAATTTCAAAAACATTCTTAACCAAATATATTAAATTAATTTTTGTTCAACCTCAATTTTAATTATAATTTTAACCAAATATATATAAATATCAATCAATCTCAATTAAAAATATTTTTCTATAAATTAATTTTTTTAAATCATGACAATACCAAACAAACCATGTAATCAATCCCATTTCAAAATGCGATTTACCTTGGACAGCATTATTTTTTATGTTTTTTTTATCATCAATTGCAATTTAAAACTACGATCTGCAGCGTAGACAAACATGCTTTTTAATAATTTTTTAATAAGCATGATTTCTTAGAAATATTATAAAATATTTGCAGCAATCATACCTGAAAAACTCCTAAATCGCTTATTAATTTAAAGTTTGAAAGCATGGATGAAAAATCAAAACTCTTTCAATTAAGAAATATTACTTGCTGGCTGTAGTTTGAGCCAAGATTTAAAGTTTAAAACATATTATTTAAGACTGTATTGATAAATCAAATGTTGAATTCATTATTGTTTTATGCGATGAACTTATTTGATGAATAAATATGTGTCTCTTCTTGGAAAGGGTAAATTCATAATAAGTTATTTTTTATCACATAACTTTTTATAAATGTTTTTGAAAAAATAATATTTACACCTAATAGTAATTAGAAAATCATCAATTAAAATTCATTCTTTCTTTTTTTTAAGAACAAGCATGGTTAATTTATGATTTAATAATAAAAAGGTGTCGTTTCATATTTGCATTTAGATAGTGGCATCTAGTGTACCAAAAAATGGATTCTTAAAGGGGTGGATTTAATTCTGTATCACTCATTATGATGAGATCAGAATAAGTATTCATTCGAAAAGCAATTTGCAGAATTTAAATATTTAATTTATTCTACACGAGTAAAAATTAAAATGTTTTCAATGATTTTCCAATTGGAGCTTGCCACCCCTACATTTTTCAATATTATAGCTGAAATAACGCTTGAAAAAAAAAACAAAGAGCATAAATAATGATAATCCTTTGAGGTATAATTAATTTTTCAAATCATTTGAGTAATATTCTTTTTAAATATCATTATCAATGATACTCAATTTTAATTTATGGTGGTAGTTAAAGTATTAAATACTAGGCTATTATTTTTCATGCTATGATTTCCAACTCGAATCTAAAAAGATACGTGGCAATGAAAAAAAATATTTTTTCATAAATAGTAAATACACTAGTCAATGTGAAAGTTCGATAGAGATAGGAAATACATTAATTATATATTAAAAGAAAAATAATTAAATGCAATTCATGCATGGTTCTTAGACACTTTACTTTCAAATTAATACCATAAATTAAAGGAATTTCTTAATCTAAAATCTAATTAATCTAGTATTCAATTAAAATTAGTCTGATCAGCATTAAAAAATTCCTTTAAGAAAAAAACAAATCATTTTGATAAAAAAATTGATAAACTTCAGTTAACTCAATAGCCTAAGAAACCAACAACTCACATCCTTTTCCATATCACACTTCGAGGTGGTCCTAGAGAATATGCTCCGATGCCTCACCGTCCATCCCTTCTAAGAAGCTTGAAGAGGAGGTTGGTGGTTGGGAGTGGTGGGTCTCTCCTTCAAGTTGGGGGGCATGATAGAACCTTTCGAAGGCATATTGGAAATTTTGGGGTATGTTCAGATGACAGAAGATAAAATGAATTAAAATAATATTTTATTTTTATAGCAACAAATTAAAACAACTTAAAATTATAAAAAAAATATTTTGAAGCAAAGACAAAATAAAAAATTTTCAAAAACATTTTTAAACTAAAAAAACAAACAAACTCTATCTTGAACATGCAAACAAACAAACTATTTTGCAGCTTAATTTTGTGCAAAAGAACTTCTTTTATTTGCGAAGGAAAAGAAGGACTTGAAATCGGGAAGAAGTTGAGGGAATAGATGACACCAAGCATGCATATATGATTGTTTAGGTCTTTTAGAGGTCGTAATTTGTTGTCATATTGTAGAGATGGAATTAGAGGACTTCTCTATGCAAATGATTTGGTTATTTCCATAAGCAATTAGATTTTCCTGTCAAATTAATTAATTATTCTGTGATCGTAGATCATAATCTATAAATCGACTAGAAGCTTCCTTATATATAGATATTTAATTCAATAATTGAATTTCTTTTATATAACCATGCAAATTCAATTATTATTATTATTTTCCTTAGCATAAGAAACATTATCGATGTTCTTTGAAAATTTGATTGTGACCCTTCTGCTTTTTGACTTTTTAGACATGTAACTTTAAGACCAAAACTCTTAAAACACTTGTTGTTCCTCTTTCCTTGGACTTTTCTCTGTCTTGTTAAATGTTGCCCATGAATTTAGCTTCTGTGAGTCGTAATCAATGCACTCACACGCGTAACCCAGAACCGGTCTAAATTAAGAGTCACTTTGATAACAACCAAAGTTCTTACTTAATAAAAAAAATAATCTTAGAATATAAAGTATGTTTTTCAATTATGTTTCATGAAATAAAAATTATTCTCACTTAATAAATACCACAAGTACAAAATAAAAATTGTTGAAAGTTTTATTTGTCATATATATATATATATATATATATATATTTCAAGAAAGCTCATATAATTTTGTTCAAGAAAGCTCTGCACACATGGTTCGCATTTTTCACCTACCCTTTATGGTTAGCTCTAGGCCACTTCCCTCGTGAAAAAACCCTCTACTCTAGCAATACGATATACAAAGAATTAATAATCAGCCTTTCTTTCCAATCTTTTCCCTATAGTTTAGAATCTAACTAAAACCAAGTCCATTTGTGGCATGGAAGAGAGGATCTCAGGTATTAATATTATTGATGGATTATTTCACCTTTCTGGTAAGGACAAAGGAGGCTCTCTTGGCAGGCTGAAAGGGGGAATGAAGATGCTAGGAAGGCCAGCGGGTATGCATGGTTGCATAGCATGACTCAGTGGCATTGTTATTAGAAAATTATATATACAGAAATAAAAGAGCAAGAATCCATGAGGAAAGGTCCAAATGCACTTCATTTTTTTATGAATCACACGTATAACTATAAAGTTTTGAATCTGATTTATAATTATTTTAAGTCTATTTATTTATAGGCACCGAAAATGACTCTAAAGAATAATATCTTACAAATCTTGTTGGATCGCCAACAGCTGGACCACGTAAGATTTGCACTTCTAATTCATATATGGGTTATAAATGGGGTCAATAAAGGTTAATTTTGGGTCACTGCGGTGCCATTGTACAATTAATTAAACCCAAAACAAGAAAATTCTTAGATTGGAGAAAAATATTTACAGGCTAGAAAAATTGTAAGTTTATTTTACATATATATGAATAGTCAGTGTCAATGACACGCGTTTTACAACGTTGCGACAACACAAATTTAGACAACATTGATGTTTACACTTGGTGTTTTAAAATTCTGGGTGAACTGTTGTTCTTAATTTCCTGTGTTTATATGTTGTAATGGAGTTGAATGTCATTCATATTCAATGTTTGACCATAGAAGTTAAGAAGTCTTAACAATGCATTTTTAACATAGTTGTTAAACTTGATTTGATGTAGCTGATCTGGAAATTTTAGAATCTGATGCTGAACCTAATAATATATTAACTTGATAAAATTTATTTGACCTGGTAATGTTTCTAGTAATTTGATCGATCCATTTAACAAAATTAAAACCTGGTTATGTTAATACTTAAAAAAAAAAAAAGCAATGTTACTTTAATACGAGTGATTAATTCGAGTTAAACAGGTAACCTAGCAATTCAGACTTTCATATGCAAATCTCGCAGCTATGGTTTTAGAGTCTCAATACCTAGAATTTGGAATGTGATTGGAGAAAATGTTTGAAGAATCAATTACCCTTAAACAGTAATTAGATGCAAATTTCAAAATAGTTGGAAACCCAAATTACTGTTTTCCTGATTTCGATCCCAATAACTTGTACAGCAGAGGAAAGTCAGGTTTTTGGAAGCGCAATTGTCCAGCAAAAAGTCTTTGACATCATGAAACTAGCTGTTGGCACAACACTTCCCATAAAAACACAGGAAACTGATTTTGCTCCCTTTCTCCTGGGGCTCCTGTCCCCTTTTCAACTTTATTAGGGTAATTTAGAGTCAGATTTTTTGCTTGTCCAAGGGATGATCCAGTCTTGGTGGCTGTTGGTTCTTGCCCTCCAAGAAATAAAAATAGGGCAAGGGTTAATTTTTGTTGTTGGATTGGATATATAGTCAAGTTAAAATTCTTGTGGCTACTTCATCTACATTTTTATGGGTTTACTAAGGAAAGAAACTGAGAGAAAGGAAAAGGATAGTGTCTTTTTACTAATTGAATAATAATATTTTCTTAAATAAAATATATAGACTGGTGATGAAAAGGTCAAGAGGAAGAATGATTTAAAAAGCAAATATGAAGAGACGATCGATCTTAATTGTGCCCATAAAGGAGAGATTAAAAAAAATAAATCAGATTTCCATATTTTCAGTCTATCGTTTCTTCTGAAATTTGCCACATCCAACTATATAAAAAGCTAGCTGAATCTATTTAATTTCCACGTATAACTATTTTGACATACTTTCTTATATTATATTGAATTTGATGAATTTTTTTTAAAATAGATGATGTGAGGTCAGAAATGACAATTTCATCTGAATATAATGGATGATATTGATCCAAGCTGCTTTGAATGAGTGAACTTTTTTTAATAATTATCTTACTTGATAAATAATAAATAAGATAAAGATATTGTTAAATTGGATATCATAAATAATAAATAAGATAAAGATAAGATTAAATTGGATATCCATTAAGGCGAGGTGAGGTGGAAAGAAAACATATAAGAGAAAGGATGGGATCCACTTGTAATAATCCTCTCTTCCGACAATTTGTTTTCAGCAAATTAATGAGGCCAGGATTGAGAAAGAAGTGGGTTCCATGAGATTTTCTGGCCTTCTATGACCCTTGAATTTAAGAATTATCTGCAATGCGCCTCAACCAAAGCCATCCCTAATTAATTATTTTAACGTGGGGTTCCATGCCACCGCAAAGTGACAGACGAAGCATCCAATCAAGGTGGTAAAATCCCAATATTTCCTCTCTGTCCCCGCAATATCTTGATGACAGCCAAGTGTTTCAAGCATGGTCGCTTGCGTTCTTTTATGGAGCACATCTTTTCTATCTTCTTTTCCCATTTGAGGGAGAAGAAAAAAGGACAAAAGTGAAGGCCTCGCAATGCATGCCACGGTCCCTAGAAAAGTCTCTTTCCAATGCATTTTGGTAGTGACGAGGGCAGCGAACCTCGCTAGCATGACCTTCCCGGCACTTGCCATGGTGATCATCCACAAAACTGCCATGGATAGGAGGAGCTCGATATATGGCTTTATCCATAGCCACCTCACGCAAAGGATAATATTTAAAACCACTAAGCACTGCCTAAGCACACGTTTCTTTTCCTAATCGTACAAGTAATACCATTTTAGTCATCCAAGATTAGTCTGGTATATATATAATCAATAAGACTCGTTTCTCACGCATCTCCTTAACCTTGCATTGCAAGTTAGGTTTTTGAATTTGTTTTAAAAAACCATACATGGAGAATAGCACGTCGCCGTTAAAATGGCAAATTAAGCCGTTTCGTGTTATCTTAAATGACTATTGATCTTAATGGGTTTGTGAAGGTTAGCTCTTGTTTTTTACTTCATAAACTAGAACTATATATGAAATCTTTTTTTGAATATTTCGCTACATATCTTATCATCAAATAAAAACAAAATCTTAAATGACTATTTCTATTATATACTCTAAGAATTTATAATTTCTCTTGATAAACCTGAAAAATAAAAATAAAAAAAAATAATCATGTTTAATTCTCTTTCTATGTAAATCTTAAAAATTCCAAATAGAAGAATCGTTTCGGATTTATTTCATTTCTTCATTTTCTTTTGTTTTTAACCAAGTATGTTTTTGTCTCTTGACTCCTTTGAACTAACTAAACACAACTTAATTGTCCACTATCAAATTCCACGGCTATAATTGGCAATTCACTCGCATCATATATTAAAATTTGGAATTTTATGCCTTGGTTTATATTAAAATTGGTGGTTAAATAGGTTTGATTAAGGAAAAAGTGATCTAGTCTTGTCCACGATTACATAAAACATGGCCATAAATCAGAAAACTCTTGGTACTAAATTTCGGGGGTGTTTTATTAAAGGACTCAAATAAGTGCTTAATTATTAATAAAATAAAGAAAGAAAATGAAGGGATATTAATTATTAAGTTTCTTGGAAAGTCCAAGTCAGAGTTCGTCTGTCATCTATATAATGGAAAGAAAAAGGTCCCTTTTGTAAGCCTTCGTTTTCCATTATCACGCTGGAAGTGAAATCAAGACTCCAGTGACAAGAAACCATACTTTTTTGCTTTACTAACAAACACTGAAAGTATAGTCTACCGAAGTTATTAAATTCTGCCCAGCTGTGTTGATGATTTGGGCGGGGTCAATTCAAAATACTGTTTTTTTAAAAAAAATAAAAAATCAAGTTGGTTTTCAATCAGATCATGAATTGATATGTTGGTAGGTTGATTGAATTTTATTAGTTTAACCCCAATCCAGTTTAATTTAAACCTTTGGTTTTAAGTCAACAAGTCATCCAATGAACCTAATGATCCGGCGAGCTTTAATAAGAATTCTACACTAATAATTACCTTGTTGTTTAAATGTATTTCTAAATATTTTTTTTCTGTGTAGATTGTCTTGGATTCAATTCCGAAATTGTAACATGAATATGAATTGATCACAGCCCGCCTAGCTTGCAAAGATGAGTATACTGTTTATTTAGGAACACAAGCACGCAAAAGGTTGTTAGGTTTTTGGGTCGATGAGTTATTGAATGAATTATTTTTATTAAAAGAATAGCAATTTTTTTTTTACAAGACAATGACTCAATTGAATTTAAATCAAGTTTGATTTGGTCACTACTCAACTAGATAAAGCAGGTTTGGTTGAGTTTATATCTTATCTGATTCACTTTAATTCCTGATCGAAATCAGGCTTTGAGTCCATAGTTTTTCCGGTTTATCCGTCGGCTCGAGCCCGAGTTTAACAACTACTTGAAAGTGCTGATATGTGGGCTGAACCCACCTGAGTTCTACTGAGCAGGAAATTGGAGTAGCTCGGCGAGGTTTTTTGGAAGTCAGGGTTCTTCAATTATTCCTCTACCACCTTTTTTCCTTCCAAAGAAAAGATTTTTAAGCTAGAATCGTGAATGGCGTGGCAACCAAATCTGAAGTGTTGACTTATCTCCACAGGGTGGGCCTAAGCCACTACCAAATCGAGGGGGCTAACATGATATATGCTAGTTGAAGCAAATCGCATCAAAGCAAGGTGGTTGTTCAAGTTCATGCATCAAAGCAGCTTGAAGAAATTAAATAAATTATAATGCACTAGATATTGCATTGCATAGACTTGGAACTGCAGAAGAGTCCAAATTGATTAGCTTTAGACTTCAGGGCATGGAAAAATGGCTTGCAAGGAAGCCCTTTTTCTTCTTTTCAATAAAAGATAAATAGAATACGAATACATACCCTCATTCTCCTTGCTTCACGTGATTCATCTATGGTAGTATTTCAACTTGTGATTAGCCATTTAGCGTCTAGGGAAGGTCCTCCAGCACTTGCTGCACGCCCAAGGAAAACTATGTAGCTGAGAAGTTGAGATTAGGCTTGCAAGCAAAAGATAGTTCCAAAACAGATGGTTTTTCTTCATGAGGGCATAAAAATTTTCTGGTCAGGTGCAATAATGGCAGTCTCGTAATTGATTGATCCATAATCTCGATAATGAACTAAAATCATCCAACCCCGAAACTAATCTAGAACAGAACAATTCTGGAATCCAAGGCAATAAGTCATCCCATGGATTATATTGAATTATCAACCATTTTTATTAAAATGATAATATTTTATTTTTAAAAAAAAATAAATTTGAACCATCTTAAAATCACTAAAAACCCATCCAAATCTTGGATGGATGTTAATTAGCAGAATTAGGAGGGCCAATAGAACAAGCGAAGATGGTGGAAAGGAAGAAATAACTGAAATATGCAAGCAACAATGATTACTAGATGTTACAATAAAATGAAAAGAAATGCAGAACAGAACAGATTTTAACTACTAGCAAGCTCCCCCCCCCCCCCCTCATCAACAATATTCGAACTCTTTAACTAGAAGAGAGAAAATAGGAACTTTTCTTAATCTCCTAGTGAAGTTCATTTACCCGTCATCTTTTACCCGCAAAACAAACTAGAATGCAGTAGATTTTTTAATTCAATAACATACATGGAGCTAACGTAAGCAAGCTTCATATACCATAGTGAAGAAACATTACACATCGGATATTACTGTTCATGCTTGGTTGTGACACTCCTTCACATCTACTCTGCATACTGACCCTCCTCTTCCTCCTCGTCATCATACTCACCCTCCTCATCAGCGGTGGCATCTTGGTACTGCTGGTACTCGGAAACAAGATCATTCATGTTGCTCTCAGCTTCTGTGAACTCCATCTCATCCATACCTTCACCAGTGTACCAATGCAAGAAAGCTTTTCTCCTGAACATAGCAGTGAATTGCTCGCTGACTCTCCTGAACATTTCCTGGATGGAGGTGGAATTTCCAATGAAGGTGGATGCCATGGTGAGTCCCTTTGGTGGGATGTCACAGACACTGGATTTCACATTGTTTGGAATCCACTCAACAAAGTATGACGAGTTCTTGTTTTGGACATTGATCATCTGCTCATCCACTTCCTTGGTGCTCATCTTGCCACGGAACATAGCAGAGGCAGTGAGATAGCGACCGTGCCTTGGGTCAGCAGCGCACATCATATTCTTGGAATCCCACATTTGCTGGGTCAGTTCTGGAACTGTGAGGGCACGGTACTGCTGGGAACCACGAGAGGTCAAAGGAGCAAAACCAACCATGAAGAAGTGGAGACGAGGAAAGGGAATGAGATTCACAGCAAGCTTTCGGAGGTCCGAGTTGAGCTGACCAGGGAACCTCAGGCAGCAAGTGACACCACTCATGGTTGCAGAAATCAAGTGGTTAAGATCACCAACTGTAAGAGAATAATGATCCAAATGAGCTAACAACCAAGAAACCAAATAATAACAACTACAACTGCAACAGTGCAAGGTAAACACAAATGATGGATATAAGAAAATCCAAAGCAAGAAATTCAGATTCAACATGTGTGTTCTTATATTTTTCTATGAGCATGTTAAAGATTGCCAACATCATATATGCCTAACAAATCGCAGCTCAAAACTGTGATTCAGATTCTACTCGTGTTCTTATATTTTTCTTTGTGCAACATGCTAAAGATTGCAAATATCCTATATGCCTAATAAATTGCAGCTCAAAACTGTGATTGGTTAATGCTCTACCCTAATTACTAACAATGTCTCTCAAGAAAAAAGATAAGAGTGACAACCTCTGCCAGATATAAAACAATGTCAATTCCTCAGCAACAAGCATATGACAAGGAACTATATAACAGCACAAAAGTTTGTTCAATCCCATGCTTACTGAAAAGGGAACCTAAAACTAGTAGTCACGACAACCAAATATTCAAAGTTATGGAACCAGCAGGTATCATTTTGCATAATGTTAATCTATCTCCATAAACCAAATGTAAAGAGCACCAATTATACATTACAGAAAAACCAGCAGCAAAGTTAACTAAAGTTTGATCAGTAGAACAAAATGAGTCAGTAAGGAACATGTCAAATCATACAAATCCACAATTACATGAACCATATTTAAAATACATTGAAAAAAAACAATCCAACTAGATGAACTGCTGACATGATAAACTAGATTCAGACAAAATTTAAAGCGATTGACAGATGCAACTTACAGTCATTTCAGTTTCACTTACAGCTTGGAGTAGTCAATTTAAGAGTCCTGAAGCAGATATCATACAAAGCCTCGTTATCCAGAACCATGCACTCATCAGCATTCTCAACAAGTTGATGTACAGACAGGGTGGCATTGTACGGCTCAACCACAGTATCTGAAACCTTTGGGGAGGGAAAAACAGAGAAGGTCAACATCATCCTGTCAGGGTACTCCTCACGTATTTTTGAGATGAGCAAGGTGCCCATTCCCGAACCAGTTCCACCACCCAATGAGTGGCAAACTTGGAAACCTGCAAAAATAACGACAGATCAGCAAATCCTTTCCGCAAAAATTTCAGCTTTAAAAAACAGGAGCGCACCAAACCTTGAAGACAATCACAGTTCTCTGCCTCCTTCCTTACAACATCAAGAACAGAATCAATAAGCTCTGCTCCCTCAGTGTAATGCCCCTTAGCCCAGTTGTTTCCAGCACCAGATTGTCCAAACACAAAGTTATCTGGCCTGAAAATCTGCCCATACGGACCAGTACGAACACTGTCCATAGTACCAGGCTCCAAGTCCATAAGCACTGCACGTGGAACAAACCTCCCACAAGAAGCCTCATTGTAGTACACATTCACACGCTCCAACTGCAGATCTGATGAACCAACATACCTTCCAGTCGGGTCTATTCCATGCTCATCACACACAACTTCCCAGAACTTGGAACCAATCTGGTTACCGCACTGACCACCTTGCACGTGAAGGATCTCTCTCATTGTCGCTTCTGCAAAAATCAAAACCACACTATCAATCAGCACCACACAATTTCACAGCTAACAAATCTTGTAATTCCAATGAAGGTAAAGTAGATAAAATAAAATCTAACTGGTCTATCACTCATAAATTTTCGTTTAAGAAAAAAATGCATGAATTACTATATGCTCACTATGAAGAAGTGAAAATAGCTATTACATAGGTAAGATCTAAAATAATTACAAAATAAAAAAAATCATCGAATCTAAAAAAATATCACTATAACTGAATTGATTTCAAAAACTACATAAAATTGTTACTATAATCTCACTTCTGTAACCATAATAAGCTAAAATAAAATAAAGTAAATTGAGAAAAATCAATAAAATCGCTATGCATAGATAAGAAGGCAGTGTTGCAGAGAAAAATAGTAATAAATAAATAAATATACAAAATTTTAAAGATCCAGAGATCTATTCGACTAAGAGCATGCAAGATCTACAAAATTTCTCCAGAAAAATCGAAAACAAATCACTAAACAAAGCAAGAATTAAATAAAATTGATAAATCTAATGAACGAGAAGTAATGGCAATGTGAAAAAAAAAAAACTGGAGATCTAGAGAGAGAGGATTACCTGGAGTTTTAGAGAACGGAGTTTGTACGGGAGAGAAAAACAGAGAGTGAGGAGAAAGGACAGCCCCCGAGAGAGAGGATTTATGATTATTTGAAGAGAGTGAGGGATAGGGAGTGAGATCGGCCGGGATACATTGGTTCCCTCCTGTTTTTTTAAGATTAGTTTGATACCGTTGGATGGTAGAAATGGACGGTTGGGATTGGGATTTTTGGGCGGATCATTAAGGTTTGAGTTTTTAAATTTTGGTGTTAATTTATTGGACGGATTTGACCTTCACCGAAATGACAGGAATGGCCTTTCACCGCTCATTCTGATAAAAAACAGCTGACGGATGTTTTTCGAGACAGGGATCTCTCACCGACGTCCTTTCTTTCAATATTACGATAATGTCCCGAATAAAAAGCAGTTTCTTACTTCGTTGATATTTCTGTTTTTTTTTTATTATTATTATTTTTAAGATAGCAAGTCTGGAAATTCAATATGCCATTTCTTTATTTTGTTTCTGAATAAATAATATTCTTTTATATATAAAATTGTGCTTGCTAGGTGTTTCAAGATAAAAGTAATATATATAAGGAGCCTAAACAAGGTGATTTGTGGGGATAAATAAGGAGAAGTAAAAATAAATGAATATATGCGAGACAATTTTAGAGTGATTTTTTTTTATAAAAAAAAAAGGAAAATATCATCTCTGTTATAATTTTCTTTGTTCTAAAATAACAATAAAATAATATCTAAATTGAACAAAATTGATGTCATGCATGTTTTTAGAATTTGTCAACCCAGCTATGAACAATAAATGAATTGATCTTGGAAGTAAAATTATATGTACGACGTTAGTATGAGGATATTAAATTACAAGTGAATAGTACACCGAGGGAGCTTTATATTTGTGGTGATTGATGTCTAGTTAAAATTATAAATTGAAATGTACACATATTTATATTATTTTATATTTTAATTTTTATTAAATAAATAAAAATAATAAAATTTAAATTTATAATTATTTGGTTATGAAAACTCTAATATTATATTAAAAAAACTAATTCAATCTAAAAATTTAAATTGTAAGATTAAATAATTCTTTAATATGGTATAAAATCTTTGATAGTTCACTTAATCATTTAAATTATTAAATTGAAATGGTTCTTTGATAAAGAATAATATCATTATTTACGCATAAACAACAGACATTTTGGATGGAACAATAAACATAGGCAAAGTCACTCAAATGAAAGTTTTTGAATCCATATGTGAACCTAAATGAGACCCCAAAAAAATTGTTTGTCACCCGATCAAGAATCCTTGTATTAGTGAAGGGCATATGATGATTGAATGGGTGTGAATAGAAACGAGTATCACAGAATTTGGAAGCTGATAGGAAGTGGTAAGGTCCGGAGAGGATCACGTCCTTTTTATGGTTCATATTGCACGAGAAGAAGTTGACTGATGGACAACGAATGAAACACATTATCAACGATGTTGTTGCCTGTTCATGTCGTGGGTTTCCCGAGGAGTTGGTAGTTCATGCGATGAGACTTGAGAGACTGTTTTGTTGCAAAGGCTATCTGGATTGTTATGCCTGGCTTTGTTCCAGTCTCTCTTCCCACGTAGATCGGCGGTATTGAATATTGATGATTTATCTTGGAATGTGTCTGGTTTGGGGCTGGCACTTTTGGACCTACAGAGAAAAAACACTCTATTTAAGGAATATTTATCTTTTACATTCAATGTCATGTAAATTTTTCTTCGAGCTGTTTGTTTTATACTTTGATCTTGAGTAATGTATTGGGTTTATCATATTTGATTTAAGCCTTTTAATTTTTTAATATTTTTTTATTTCAAGTTGATTATTATAATCTTGAATTTTATTCTTTAAAAAAAAATATGCATTGTCTTGATAACTTTCCTACAAAAAAAAAAATAATATATTCGCTGCATCACATAAATCACCTATTAAATAATCATTATGTGTTTTGTTCTATTAACGGATTTTGACAACCTCACTTATATTTTTTATTGATTTTTTCATGATTTTATCTTTCTATATTTTTATTTTAGAAGATTGAAAATCATTATTTTGTTAGCTTTTTTTTATAATGTCAAGTTGTGAATTTTTTTTTGTTTTTTAAAATCGAATAATAACACTTGGATATCGTTTTTTTTTTGTTATAGAAAAAATCAATAAGGCCTGTAGCAATGCAACAAAAATAATTTTTAAAATATATAATTTCTCTTAGGTTCTCCTGATAATTTTTCATTTACTGTTTATTATTTTTTTTCTTTTATATTTTACTAAGTTAAACATATAGGAATGCTCTTTGTGCTCATAAAAAAACTTATTATGTGACAAAACTCAAAAATAAACCAACATCACGGCCCTGAAAAGTTCAATTACTATCCAAGACTTTTTATGACTGCATCACCTGGAGAGAGGGTTTTTTTTTATGATTGTTTTAGAAAATTGATTCTAAGATTGTCATGGAGCTGCTATTGAAAGAGAATCCATCAGAGGGTTCTTATATTCCTCTGATCGTCGCCACACAAGCCTGCTCCGGCGCCCATGGCATGACCGTTTAACTCAGGTGTCTCGAGAAGCTATTCGTTGTGTTAGATTGATTGGCTTCTTATGCGTCGCCTCTTAGTCTTGTTTATTTTTACAATGCTCCGGCTATAAAATGCTAGTTTACAGGGACGTTAGGATTATTTAATATTATGGTTAAACTATTTTTTATTTAATTCAAATTTAAAATAAAATTTTTTGAGATTTAACTTAACATAATTTAATTTACTGGATTGGATTAGAAATAACCTGAACTAACAAGAATAAAAATTTTAAAAAACAAAATGGATAAAAAAATTCCAACCCAGATACTTCATACCCAAATTGATTTTTAAATTAAATTGTATAAAAATTATTTTAATATGAGTTAATTAATTTGTCTAATTTAAAAATATCTGTATTAATCAATAAAAAAAATAAAGAATAAATTCGAAGAAAACAAAGGAAATCAGTAGAAAAAACCTTTCAATTTAATTTATTATCTAATTAAATTTAAAATTAAATTGTATGAAAATTATTTGACATGATGTAGGCAACTTATAATCGGTCTAAGGCAACAAGAATGAATGTTAAAAAAAAAACATGAGAAAGAAATTGAGGGAAAAAGAAAAAAGGAAAGAAGAAGGAAAATATTAAAGAGCTGAATTAAAAGAAAAAAAAGAGAGAGAAATCAGTTTGAAAGACAATCCCTGGCGATACGGCTCTAGAGTTTATCTTTTATACATAAATAAGGGATTATATATATATATATATATCTGTGACTTGATGCCTGAGTAAGAGTGTTGTAATTAATATAGTTGATCTACCCATGAAAACATAAATAAAATTATATATGTAAGATAAAAGAAAAAAAGAAAAGAAAAGAAAGAGAGGTTGTCGAAGGCACCATGGTCGTGGCCACAATGGTCATTCCACGAGGAAACTAGACCCGAGCTTCTGCCAGGAAAACGGGCAAAATGGTCAATCCATGAGAGGGCATTCTTGTAAATCAGGATAAAAATACAGTTGAGATATGTAACTGCAATCACCGCTATCGGGCAATCTAATTTTCCTTTTTTTATTCTTCTTTTTCTGATAAAATAATTAACACTGCGAAAAAAGACCGGCGCCTCAAGCGCGTGTAGGAAACAGTTAGCGGTGAATGCTGCAAATTTTATCGACTTTACCGCATTCAAATTATTTGTCCGTCGAGCTGATTTTTTTTTATATATATAAACATCTATGAAATTAAGTTTTTAATACATATGTTTTGTGAATGGATGAAACACTAATTTTTTTTAACATGAAAGAGATCGTGATTGTCATGAAAGGTTTTTTAAAAATAGCTTTTTATTTGAAGATATATTAAAATACTTTTTTTATTTTTTAATATCAAAATCACCATAAATAACAAAAAAAATCAATTTAATAATTTTTCAAGCTAAAAATACTTTTAAAAAATATCAACAAAAAAAAATTATATCAAATGCTCCGAAAATATAAGATAAAATAATTTTAAAATACCTAGTTTATTTGCACATTGATGAAATATTAGAGAGTCTGACATGTTTATTGTAATGTTAATTTATATTTTTATTTAATTTATATATTTTTTAAAAAATTAAACTATTAGATTAAATTCTTTCTCCTTTAAATTTTTATAATTACACCTTGAAAAGGCGCGTGGGGCTATTGTTCCCAGGAACAAGGAAAGGGACACAGGTCACACAACTGTTGTAGGAAATAGCGGCAAGTCACATGAAGCAAGTCTCGAGGACATGTGACCCTGCCATTATGCCAACCTATCACACCCCGAAAAGGCTTCCGAAAGTTAACAAATCCCACACTTTTAACCATAGTTAAACATTAACCACGTCCTCTAGTTAAAAATGGAGATCAGATCTATGGTGTAAAATGATGCTGATTGCCTGCCTGCCTGCTTGGGTTAAACTTTAAGCATCTGTATGTTTGTGGATTTGTCCCGTCGCTTAAGTTAACGGCTCATCTTTTAAATTACAAAATCCATAGATATATATAATATATTTAAATCACAAAATCAATATATATATAAACACGCACATAGATACACGCTCTCGAGATTTGAATATGATGGGCTCGGTGGAAAAAACAAAAAATATATATATATTTTTTAAATTTTATTTTAAAAAACAAACTAAATCAACATAAATTAACCCAGCTGGCTTATTACTCAATTTTGAGCTGGGTAGAGTTCCGTGCAAGGTTTTAAAACTATATATTTATATATTATTCATATTTGGATAAATGTGTTTATAAAAAAATGTATTTTTAACATTCTTGTTTTGTATTAAAATTAGAGAATATAATAACAAATATATTTACCATCCAAATCTAGGCATATAAAATATTTAAAAAACTTATTTTTACGCAGCTCAAATGAGAGTTATGGACATGATTGGTGACCTAAAAATGGAGAAAGTAGAATTTATTTTACATGCTAATATATATATATATATATGATGCTTTCTTGTGCCCAACAAATCAAATTCGTTTGATCATTTATTAATCTATCAATGTTCAAGTCTAATAAATCGATGGTATATAGGTTGTTTAAGATTTCTTTTTCTCTGTGCCCACTAATAATGTTATAATATCTATCACGTTGTTGTACTTTCTTTAATTATAAATATCTTGATTAGTTTACTATATATCTTAACTAGTTTTTAAATATTTTAAAATTAATAATTATATAAATTTTCAATAATTTTAAAATTTAAATTCTAAATTTTTTAAATTAGTAATTTTTAAATAATAAATTTAGAACGTGATGAATTAATATACACCTCATGGGATTCGATTCTATTAACATTGATTATTTAAATGGAGGTTAATCAAGATTAATTTTTATAAATTTAAAATGTTTTTTATTTTAATTTATTTATATTAAAATGATTATTTTTTATTGTTAATATATTTTTAAATAAAAAATATTTTTAAAACAATAATAATCGTCCTCTCAAATACATTTTTGCATGGAGCGTGTATTATTATCGTGGATGGTGATGGTGCATCTACCTGGACTTCTTTGTTCAAGTAGGAGTAACGTCAGTGTCTCTGCTGGGCAATAAAATCTTGTTGCACAAATTTGACAAATATCCTACACCATAAACCGACAAGAGGCATCCCAAAATCTTGTTATAAGACACAATTACAACCGAATTATTGAAAATTAAAGCAGCCTTTAATTTGATCTCAAAGGGGTAACTGACTTGTGATTTTTTAGATGTTTTTCTAAAAATACGATCGATGATAACGTAATTGTTGAGAGTATAATATTTATATCTGGTAAAAAATAAAAATAAAAAGTTTTAGTAACTTGTTTTTATTGTGTAATTTGGTCTATAAAAGAAATTTGTGAGAAATTCAAGTGAGTTTATTATTATACCTATGTGACTTAAAAGTAAAACTAACAATCTCTTTATAAAATAATGAATCTACCAACAAATTAATTACACTAATATATATACATATTAGAGTCAATAAAATATGATTAATTAGTGGAATGTCTAACAATCTCTCTTCTTTAAATGCTAACAAGCTAGATTAGATTGCACCGCAAAAATGTTTAACATAGACATGTTTCCTATTGTAAGAATTCCACAAAAAAATGATTAATTTATTTATTAAATAATAATATAAATCTTAATTTAAGTTATTAAAATGAGATGGTTATTTAATATGATATTAGAGTCTAGTTGATCAAATAGTTATAAATTCAAATTTTATTATTTTTATTTATTTGATAATAAAAATTAAGCATAAGATAAAATAAATATGTAAAAGTTTTAAGTTTTAAAAATTTTTATTTAAAAAATTATATTAAAAAATAATATCAATTATTTCTTAAAATTTTATATAAACAATAGCAACTGGCAACTGTGTGATTACATGGGCTGTGGAATTTCTGGCCTGAGGCTCTTGGGGAGGTGGGATGATCTACTGCCATAGAACCAGAGCTTCGAGCCATTTAATACACGAGAAGGATCTCATTTCCTCGGGACACCGCAATGGGCTTTTCAGGGGAGCAGAGTGTTGGATCTCTCATCCGAGACAGGAAGAGGAACAGTAGTGAGCCTTCCTGTTGTGAAAAGAGATGAAACAATTATCTCCCTTAGCGTGGCATGCGATACACTTGGAGCCTTTGCCATAAACATCTGCCGATCATCACCTCATGCCAGCCTATTGTTGAGCCCAATTAACTTCCAGTCCCCTTTTCTTTTCTCTTCTCCGGAGTCCCACTCCAAGTGTTCAACGACTCGCCACCCCTCCATCATGGCCGGAAGACGTTGTTACTAAACTTCTTGCGTGTCGACTCTCGAATATGTAACCTATAGTTCTATCTAAGTTGGGTTTTAATTTAAATTAAAAGATATTAATTTGGTCTAATTCAGTTAATTCATGAATTAACCAAACTTGATCGGATGAATATCAATAACTTAGTTTTATTTATATTGACCTAATAACCTGTAAATCAGCACAATAAATCAATAACTTAGATTTTTTTTCTAATTTGTACTTCGAACTAGATTAGACTACTACTAGTTCTTTTACTTGCTCTTTGTCGCAGGTTGTATAATCCTTTTTGATAAAAAAAAAAGCATGCAAGCTTTTCAAATGCATTTTTTTTATAAAAAATCTTAATTGTAAATTAAAAAAAGGTTTTGCATGCATTTAATTAAATAAAATAAATAACTATATGTCTCAATAAATGTAAAAAAAAATGTCAACATGTCTATTTGATTCACCTAACTGCAAGTCAAATAATTTTTTAACACAAAATAATTAATATGAAGGTGTTATTAATATGTTTTTAACATCTAGTAAAAAATATAATAATGAATTAAAAAATCAATAATTACATATTAAAAATATAAAACATATTTTTCTAACATAATAAAAAAAATGAGACAATATTATAATTGCTACATGAAACACCATTTCCTTATTCTTGTCACTGATACAGTCAGTACCCACTACAGCAACAAAATTAGATAAAATTTCAATTGTAGCATGAAAGTGGGTCTGTTTCAGTATGTGCATAATGATGCAAAGGTGAGAGCTGCTGCTAGCTATTGATAATGGCAGAAGCCTTAAGATGTTGGTTAATTCTCAATTTGGTCCCACTTTCCTGTGAGATCTTTTTTAATGGCCAAACCATTGATTGTTGAAGAGACAATAAGCATCCAACAAGCAAAGAGAGAAGAAGGGATTAATCCCTAAGGTCAAATTCATTCTAGCTTCATTTGTTGCTTAATCAGCGGGAAAAAAAATGGAGGAGGTGCTGTCAATAACAATGGCTGTAGGGAGAAGCATTCCTTTGTAAATAAGGTCAATGATTCATTGTACGTGCATTATGAACTGTTCTTCCTTGTCTAAGGCACCGCTCACCATGACATAATATATCCCTAATAGTCTCTATTAGATAGGCCACCCGTGATTCACTATTGGCCAAGTTGAATTTTTTTGTAAATTAAAAGAAACAGTGCTTAGATGTCGTTGGTGTATTTTAAAAATAGAAAAAAAATAGCATGACTCAAAGTCATGGATTTTATTGGATTGAATAAGATTATTATATAAAAGCAACAACAGAGTGCATGAATTGAATTTTAAAAGGAAAAGTAATAATAATAACTAGAAAAAAGATAGGATGATCGATACTCAATAATTCAAATATAATTACAAAAATTAAAAAATATTTAATAAAAAACCTAAAAAATAAAAAGAATCTAATTTCAATAAGAATATATATATATATATATATATATATATATATATATATATATCACAGTGACACAACATCACCCGAAAACCATACACGCTATCTCATGGCGAGGGAGACGCCTTGGCCCTTTCAACATTGTCATGCATGGAAGTCGATGTTCCTCCCCCAAATGGCGTTTCATATGCCTCTTAGAAAGCATGAAGGTACTCCGCATGCTGCTGGCGTATGCAATTTAAGTGTTAATTATTTTTTTAATAACATTTTATATTTATTAAAATAACAAATTGCTTCTAGATCAACTTGATTATAATAAAAAAAAATGATAAAAATATAAAAAAACCTGAAAACTAGTTTAATAACTTTTGCTTGCAAATATAATTTAACAACTTTCTCATGTTGAAAAAATAAAAAGACTAGAAAGTCCCTGGACGAAAGCTATTTTTTATTTTTTAAGTGTAATTAAGTTGTTTTACTATAAAAAAGTTAATGGATCAATTTATCACCGATCAGTCAATAATATCCTCTAGATTTCGAGGAAAAGATAAAATCATTATTATGTTGTTGCAACACACAATGCAATAATTCCAGCATGCCACAATATTTTACTAATGCTTCTTAGTTTTTTGTTTTGGTTATTTGTTGCATTATGTAAAGCTACACTCTTTTAATTACATATTTTCCCATCAAAGCAAAATCATAATAAATAAATAAATAAATGATCCCAAATACTACTAGCTTGGCAGGTGGAAATGATTTGTCATGTTGAACTATTATATACATAGGATGATTATACATCCAATATGAAAACATTAAGACTTTAACACTTAGCTAGTATTTGTTTATTATTTCATAACAAAAGAAACAAAGATATCATAAAAATATATTTCTTTACTTTATGTTCATGTCATAAAAGTATAAAAATTCACTTTATCTCTCTTACTTTAACAAAAACATATTTCTATCTTTTTTGTTTTTTGTTTTTTTTTTTATATCTGAAAATATTAACTAAATATAAAAAATACATTTAAAGCATCTCTGACACTCCAATGTGAAAAAATAAAAAATCAAAATACCCTTATAGATAAGACTAATTAAATATAAATATATCATTATATATAAGAAGTAAATAGTGAGACTTCTAAACTTCAACTCTTCAAGAAATAATATTAATGGAGATGAGAATTAAAGAAGAAAAGAAGAGAAGAGAAGAGAAAAGGAGTTCAATGTCGCCATAGCCCTAGCATGTTATGTGTTGAGAATCGAGACAAGCAAAATCTTAAAGTATATAAAAACTAAGAGGTGGAGCATGGAAAACCATTGACAATGTGGCCGATCAAGCTGAGATTCCCATCATGTGAATGTTTGTTCACGTTAGAAATTATACTTCTCTGGACTCTAGTGAAGACTTTGTTCTTCAGCATGATATTCCTGAACCTGTCTGCCTCTAGATGTAGGATAGAGTGATTATAAATATCATCTTTTTGCTGGTTTTTGGTTATATATGCTCTAATTATGTCAACTGCTCTTGCTATTTTCATCTCATATGTACAGAAGAGAGAAATTAACTTGAACTAAACCCACCTACAAGAAGCAAGACATAATCCTAATTAATCAACAGTTAAAACGTCAGTCAATGAAGATTTTAATATACATAATTTTAATTAAATCATGCGCGCAGAAATCTAGTTGGCTTTATTTAGTTAAGATCGTATGGTGGTGATAATAGAACCCTAGAATAAAAAGATTTTTTAGGTTGATAAAAAAGGTCACCATATATATGTAGAGGTAGAGCTAGAATTTCAAGTTAAGAAGAGTAAAAACAAACAACTATTTTGTAAAAATATTATAATGCAAAATATTATAACCCTAATACTGAAGACTAGGTTTTTCTAAGAAATTACTTCTCATGAAAACCGAATTAAAAAAGGAGCTCTTGCAATCAAAAACACAAAAGAGTAGCCCAATATTTAAATGAAAATTCTATACGAAACCATTTTTTTTTTTAAAATTATTTCTCGGATATCTCATGGAATAACGGGCAAGCTTCGAGCGAAATATAAAAAAAGAAGGGGCAAACTCAAAGCTCTAAAACTAATAAGGACTATTATGTTTTTTTAATTAAAAAAGAAAAGAAAAGAAAATCACCACCATTTAAGCACCTTTGCCCAGATGCCAGCAATGGATATGATTACTACCATAAGTTTTTTTAGAGAAAAAATTAAGCCATACAGATGGTCACTTCAAAACGAAAAATCTTTAATGCAAGTCTTAAAGACAAAGACTGACTTTTAGAACCATGCGTTACTGTGCAAGCTCATGCTCCCTTGGACATGGCATAGGTAAGGACAGCTTGATTTTCAAAGAAAATCAATCACCTCTACAGGGCCAAGAACTTTTTTCATGATAAATTTGCTTCTTCATGAACTTTAAATAGGAATCATTGACAAATTGTCAGGAAAACTGGTGCCAAGTGCCAACAACACCAAGAGGGCATGGCCTCTATATATTACGTATTGGGAGTAACCCATGCAAGCTGGGATTTGGACCCTACCATGTGAAGTTGTTGAGGATATATTACGAACATTTTGATGCCTTTGCAATAAGATAATGCACTTCCTCTTCGTAAGTAGAAAAAAAGAGGCAAGCTTGTTGCTTCAAGCCATCTAGCATCCATCCTCCATAATTGCTTCCAAGACCCGAAAAAAAAGTGAAAGGGAAAAGGAAGATAGGGACTTGTAGGCTTAAATAGCTGGCAAGATTGATTGTGTTGAAGGTGGGACTTGCTTTAGGTGATGTTGATTCTTCCTAGCTCGAACCCAAATCAACCCCCTTCTAGAATTCAATGTTCATGATTTTTTTCCCTTTCTGTAATGCTAAAATACCTAAAAGATAATGAAAGTTGGAGGAAGAAAAAGGATTTTGGACTTCAGTTATATATATATATATATTGGTTTTAATTGACGTTAAGGGTTTGGATTAATTTTAAAATATAGTTTGTGTTATGAGACTTTGGCAACTTGACGTTTTGATTGACTTAAAGTTCGGTGCTTTATTAAATTCTAGTTATAGGTTGAAATTTGAAAAAATAAATTGACTTTGGAAAATAATTAAAAAAAATTGAATGCATAAAAAGTTACAGTAACAGATAATATAAAAAATCTACAAGCTCAAACGGCAAATATTTAATGTGTTTAGTACTATGGTGGAAGATAATATTTAAAAATACATTATAATAATTTTTTAAAATTTTTTTTATATTAATATGTGAAAATCATTGAAAAACAATACTACAAAAAAGATGAATTTAATGTTTTCTTGAAGCCAACGCATTTTTAAAATGCAATTTCAAAAAACATCTAGTTAGTAAATAATTACCTTTGTAACTCCACCCCCCAAACAAAAAAATGGCATACCATCTTGGACAGAAAATCTTAATCAACAATCATCATAGAAAGATTTCTTAAAATATGATTCCATGGTTTTGTTCAGCAATCTACATACCTTTTGGCAATCTGAAAGGATCGGGGAAAAGGACTGGGAATAATGGGTAATGAGAAGCCAAGACCCAGAGCCCCACAAGACCACCAAAGTGGGTGAGTTAGGGCACAACCCTTGGGATTCATGGGGTATTGTTTGTTAAACCCTAATCATACTTTCAAAGCTCCCACTTTAATTCGCTGATCAGAGACCTTTGAGCGAGCTTCTCCAATATCACCTACCAGTTGTTCCCCCCTCTCACCATCAATAAACAAACAATATTCTGTGTTCACCATAAAGCTCTAGGGCTTAAAGCACACATTATCAAATTAATTAGCCGTTACATTTATCTGTTCGTACTCAAACATCATTTCAAAGATTGTACCTTAGTTCTCAAGGAACTTTAATGCTCCTTTTATATTATGCAAAACATAGCTACTAAACTCCGCAAAGTTTGGCAGGTTAATGTGAAAGAAATTGAAGGCATGTAATTGAGTCGAAGATGGTATTATCTTATAATATTTTATTAATTTGACTGAATTTATTAATTTGGTTAAACTTAACTGGGTTTTATAAAAAAATAATTTTTTTTTATTTTAATCAAAATGGTTGATACAAGTAATTGACAGCTATGATGCGCGCAAATGGTACTTTTTGATTGGATTATGATTTTCACTTTAGAATTTAAGGAAGTTTCTTGCATAAGCTCCTGTAAAGTTACAAAACGGTTGTTTACCTATCTAATTAACGATGATTAAGACTTCTTTAGACACCACCTAGTACAAACACACACAGTTGTAGTCTAATGTATATTATTAGTAGTTTGATTTTATTTTTCTGTGTAATTAAATTTGTTGCAGCCATGTTGGGATTGTATGGCATCGTGCACCCATGCATTTGTCATGAAGCACCTCATGTTAAGTCGGGTTAGAAATATATAATTCGATTGTTTTTTAAATAATTTTTTAGGTTAAAATACATATTAATAATATTTTTTATTTTTTTAAAATTATTTTTAATAGTAATATATTAAAACGATACAAGATATATTAAATTTTAATAATATTTTTAAACAAAATTTAAAAATACAGTTTGCGCCGAAAGAAGAAAAAAAAAAGAGAAATGAAAATGGAAAACTCCGAATCCTTCATCTCAAGTCTCTTCCAAGTGTTATTTTTCAGGTTCGTTTGTTTCTTTTCAACAATCAAGTCTTCAGGACCTATTATGTCGTTTTGTTTCACATGCATGGTTTGTCGTTTTGTTTTTGTATTTGGCAATACCTTTTATTTTATTCCTAAATAAAATATTTATTAAATTTGGTTGTGCCTCACGAGTTGGCTCAGCAAACCTGGCCAAACGTGAATGTACAATTAAATTAAACTATATATAATCTTGAATTACTTGATTAGATTTTTTAGTCAAAACTAAACATTAAAAAAATTCAAATAACATGTTTAATAAAAATTATAGATTCAGCTAACTTGAAAATATGCATAACACACATTGGTTTTTAAATCTAAAATCTCAAACTTTAAACCCTAAATTAATCCAAAATTCTTTTTATGAAGCAAATCAAAATATTCACGAGAAAGACAGAGGTTGTGTTTTAGCCAAATTCCAAGAGCGTCCAGCAAAACAAATGACACAGTCAGTTTTCTCTCGACCACACACACTCTCACGTACTAAATCTCTTGCATGCATAGCATATCCCCGACCCCTGCTGCGGTATCTGATTATCAGGACGCATCCTATGTTTTATGAGGTCGTTTTGCCTATACCTTAAACTTCATTTTTCAATGGGGACCTCCAGCAGTACATATGTATGTTCATTCATTTTATTGCATCACAAAAATCGTTGCCAGTCGATGTAATGATCCCTGTATAGAATATGTTGTAAATTTCAGCTCTTTTTCTTGTATAAAGCCCGGTTGTAAAATACCGCCATGGTTAACTCTGGATAAAGCTCGGGTTATAAATTGAGAGGATCAGATCGGATTACAGGGGTCTTGGGCAAAGATTTCAAAATCTAACCGTAAAGATTTCAAAATCGGTTCGATATAAAACCTCAACTGGACTAGGTTTTGCACGTGCAAAAGTCAAGACACCAAGTTAACCCATGAATCAGGTCAGGAACGGTCACGACAAGGTTGCTTTTCTTCGGTAAGCATCTTTCAACCAACCCAACCACCCGCCAAACACAATGGAAAGAGAAGGGGAAGGCCCAAACCCTAAGGTGATGCGATAGGACCAAAACAAGAAGGTGGTCCAGTGGGACCAGCGCATGAAGAGAGCAGGCTTTTTGGCTTTTCACTTTTAACTATTTGACCACACACACTGTCTTTTATAACACAATATTACATTGCAGCAACATGACATGTTCGTTGTTGTTGTAGAGAGAGAAGGAAACACGGAACGCAGAGAAGAATAGAAATTTAGTTCAGGCTACCCAACAAAGTGTGTTTTCCTTTTAGCAAAGAAAAACCCTCCTTAGATTCTTCTCCTTCTTTTCTAACTTCATATTCTCCTCCGTTCTCTATCTTGCTCTCTTTGTAGAATCTCACAGTGTCAACTTGCGGCAAGAATCTTTCTTTCATGTGCTGGTGTTAAGCATATTTTTGAGGTTTGGTCACACATTGTGTTGTTATCTCTGTAAGTGCTTCTTTTAGCTTCTTTTCTTTGTTTTATTCATCTGGGTTTTCATCATTTGGTTTATAGAGTAAGAGTTGGTGCTCAATTTATGCTTTTTGGTTGCAAAGTTTGGATCTTGGCTGTAATCTTGAGTGTTGCTTTATAATTTGTAATGTGTTTTACTTTTCTGAAGAAATTTTAGGTTTTGATTGGTGAAGAATTTGTTGTGTAGAAATTTGGTAATGTGGGTTGGAGTTGTTGAAATGTAGTTAAGAACATACACTTGATGACTGCAAGTAAAGAACATGCTTTTATGGACTAATTTGTTTCCTTCTTTTATTAAAGGTTTACTAGGATGACAGTAGTCTCTCCTCTTTTTTTCATGGTTGTAATATTGAGCTGGAAAAATAAGAGGTTTTTATTTTCTGTCTATCTATCATGTTCTTTTGAATCATTAGAGTAGCTTGGAAAGGTCTGTGTTGGAAATTGGAGATCAGAGTTGCTGCAGATCGATGAACATTCTGTTCTTTAAATGAAGTTATTTGAAGTTTGGTGCTTAGTAATTGCATTTGATTTGTGAGACTTGGTACTTGTGGGCATTAGCGAATTGAGTTTCCACTTAATTTGTAAAATTAACCATCAATTTCTTGCATCTGTACTCAACTTAATATATGGCCCTTCCTTCTCTTCAACTCCTTTTGCCTTCGTGCATTTGAATAATAATTCCCTTGGTTTGCTTGTGTTCTTTCTGAAACAATTAAATATGATTGATCAAGACTTTTGCTAGATTATACGCTGCCTTCTCAGAACATGTTATACTTTGAAGTGCATTTCTATGGTTTCTTAATCTGCACAATCATCTGGAGGTTTATGCTATGAAATTTGACGAGATTTGAAATTTCAACGTGTCTTTAGATTTTTCTCTTATTCAAGTTTCAAAGTTTGATTGTGTTTTTTGGGGCTGGCTTATGGTGAGCAGGAACCTAATCTAGCAGAAATGACGAAGATAAGCCCCGAAATTGAGGAAAATATGAAGGGAGAAGTAATTTTTCCTGTTTCAGCTGATGTGAGCTTTGCTTCTGATGGGTTTCCAAAATATAAATTAGGACCTGATAATCAGATTTTGGAAGAACCAAAAGAGGACAACAAGGGTCCATCTTTAAAGGAGGTTGTCGAACAGGAAACCACGCAGCTGTCAGATCAACACAAGCGACTCTCAGTTCGTGACCTTGCTTGTAAATTCGACAAGAACTTGACTGCTGCAGCAAAGTTGGCCGAAGAGGTTCTTGAACTTTGCCCTATTTTCTATATGGCTTTATCCATTTTCTTTTTTTTTTATGCATGACACAAACTTTAGGATGTGCACAAATGAGGAATACTCTTCTGGAATTAAACACAGCCTGAATCTGCAAATTGAAATCTATATCTTGTGTTTACTTAAGCTTAATCAAAGGGCATCTGCCCTTTCCCTTTCTGCTAGCTTTTACCATGCCTTTTCGCCTTGTCTTAAAAGAGTATGGACTTCTGATTTGGATCTATGAAAAATTAATTGTAGTTGTTTCTCTAAAATTCAGGCAAAGCTTAGAGAGGTGGCTTCTTTGGAAGGACATGTTCTTTTAAAGAAGCTAAGAGATGCCCTGGAATCCTTAAGAGGTCGTATGGCAGGGCGAAACAAGGAAGATGTGGAGAAAGCCATCTCTATGGTCTGTATTTTCCTCACCTTTCCATTTTCTTTTCTGTAGAAAAGCAGTTGATAGGCAGACAGTCTTTTGAATGTTTCGAATAGTAACATGTGTTTGATATTTTCAACATGCATTTCAACACCCTTCTGCAATTTCATTACCTATTTAAGCTTCAACTTGTATTTTGGTGTTTTTGTTACCAATTGTTTTCCTTTAAAATACCCGAAGAAGTCTTCTTGCAAGTGCATTTGAATGCATATCTTATTCTGTTTCTACATTTGCAATATGATAATTGTTGTCAACTATAATCTTTTATGCAGGTGGAGGCATTAGCAGTTAAACTGACTCAAAAAGAAGGAGAATTAATACAAGAAAAATTTGAAGTGAAAAAGCTGGCTAACTTTCTTAAACAGGTTAGTTGATAGTGTCGTAAATTTGTGTAGAGATTCTTATTTGCGATAGATATATCATCCGGTGCCTTTCATGATTTAGAGCATGGCATTTCCCTTTAGTTTCCTATGTTGCTTAATAAATCAAACACAGGATGGGTCTAGACTTTGAGTATTACTTAGGATACCATGGGATTCTCTCATCGTAATGGCCTAATCATCGTTAATCTTTGAATAATGCCATAGAGTTTCCGTCCTAACGCTCCCCTTTTGATTGATGAAGTTTCTGTAATTCGTGCCTGTGAAAACCTTGTGTAAATGCACTTCTTATGGAGCTTTTCCTCGCCAACCTTCTAAAATCCTTAATTATATGAAGTTATATTTTATTTATGCCCGACAGGCTTCTGAAGATGCTAAAAAGTTAGTGAACCAAGAGAAATCTTTTGCTTGTGCTGAAATTGAAAGTGCCAGAGCAGTTGTGCAAAGGATTGGAAAGGCCCTGTATGAAGAAGAAAGGGACGCTCAAAATTCAAAAAACCAGGCTGCTGTGAGTTCTTTCATCATTAAGTGTCTTCTGTTAAATTATTTCTTGCACCAACACACTAAACTGTACTGCCTTATTGTGATAATTGAATATTCTTCGCTAAAACATGATTTTGCATAATTTTGTTCACTACAATGCTGGAATTTATCATGGATATCTGATAAACTAATATACTTTTCAAAAAACCAGGCTGCTGTGAGTTCTTTCATCATTAAGTGTCTTCTGTTAAATTATTTCTTGCACCAACACACTAAACTGTACTGCCTTATTGTGATAATTGAATATTCTTCGCTTAAACATGATTTTGCATAATTTTGTTCACTACAATGCTGGAATTTATCATGGATATCTGATAAACTAATATACTTTTCCTCTGGAAGCTTAGCTATATCATCTTTATACAGCGACAACAATAAAATTTTGCATATAACCATATAAGTACAAGGTCTGCAATATCAATTGGAACATGAGATGACTATCGATTGCTTATAAACATACAAGTACAAGGTCTGCAATATCAATTGGAACATGAGATGACTATCAATTATGACATGAAAATATCCATTTACATGCTTGCTATTGCAGGATGTGGAGGTACTAGTCGAGGAGGTTCAAGAGGCTAGACGAATTAAATTATTGCATCAGCCAAGCAAGGTACATTAATTTTCTCTATTCACCCGTGATAGCAGATAGGATATTGATGGATCTGTTTTATTATCACGGGGATCTATTGATGGTAATTTAATATTAGCCTCGTGTTCTTTCCTCTAGCCACATTTTATGCACATGGCTCAGATCATCCAGTTGTGACAGTGTAATGGATTTATTTAACAATATTTTATTGACTATAAAGCATATAACGCTTTTGCAGGTTATAGACATGGAGCATGAGCTTCGTGCTCTACGAAATCAAATTCAGGAGAAATCTCTTGTTTCAGTTAAACTTCAGAAAGAGGTTTGTTTAATGTTGTCGAAAACTTATTTCTCATGAAAGCAATTTCTTTCACACTATTTGCTGTGGCTAATATGATGTAATTTCTTCTTATACATTTTTTAATGCTGAAATGTTCAGTTCATGTCTTACTTGTTGTGTAATATTAGCACCTGTTCCACGCTAACATGATATTTAAATCATTGAAAACTGAGTTTGTGTATTGTGTGCATGGTTTGCTTTTCCTTTATAGCTGGCGAAGAGCAAGAGAGCTGAGCAAAATAAATCCGCTCCATATGTCCTAGATGGTTCCGAAACTCTAGGTTCATCTCTACAACTCAAGCCTCGTTCAGATAGTTCTCCACCCCTTTCCAAGTGTTCAGTTCAGTGGTACCGTGTATCATCTGAAGACAGCCAAAATGAAGTTATTTCAGGTATTCAATTCATATAACATGATTTTGTAGCTCATCTAGGTCGATGATTATTTTGTAATATATTTTGTTTTGCTTTGCTTTGTTTTCTCCCTTTTAACTGAGGTTCAAGAAGCCTGTCCAGAAGCAGAGTGCTGTACTGGTATTAAAAATGATTAAGCTCATGTTGCTTCATCTGGAATATTCTTTAGGACAATTAGGTGTCCAGTTAAGCCTTAAGCCCCACTTAAGCACAATCCTAGATGGTGTCATCAGTGATGAAATTCAGTAGGCATTCCAAGCATTGATGTATATATCCGTGTCCTAAATTTTTATGCTTCCCTTTAATCTTAAAGATGGCGGTTGAGATGTTTCAAGAGCCTTTACGTTTGTTATCTTCCATCCCTCACCATCTTTCATAATTCAATATTTTGACCCTACAGGTGCCAATAGAACTTTTTATGCTCCTGAACCCTTTGATGTTGGCCGAGTATTGCAAGTAGACATTGTTTCAAATGGCCAGAAAGTCATCGTTACAACTTCCGGTCCCATTGAACCTGGTTGGTGTTAGTTATGAATTATTTTTCTGTCAATAAACAATATTGTTCTGTGGCTGTCCATTACCTCTTCCCTGCTGTTCTTGTTATTTTCTTTTAATCTGTATCAGATTGCTAGACAGGGCTCTATTATCATTGTTGGTTGCAACATCTATACTAATGCATCAAATTACTTGTAACAGCTGCAGGATTGGCAACCCATGTAGAGAATCTTTTGAGAAAATCTAGCTGTGAATTCAGCGTATGTAGCCTTGTTCTTTCCCTTTCCTATTTTTTCTGTTTTATGCTTATTATTGTATTGCATTAACATGTACTATGGTCATCCACAAAAAGCAAACACGCACATTAGAATAAGCGCACACATAGGATGATATTTCATGGGTTCCACTTGTTTTTACCCGGCTTCGGCATTTCATGGAATGCAGGTGGTTGTTTCCCAGATGAATGGACAAGATCATCCATCTCATTCTGTTCATGTGTTTAATGTGGGAAAGATGAGGCTAAAGCTTTGCAGAGGGTGGATTACAAAGGCTAGAGAAATTTATTCAGCATCAATGCAGGTACTTGTTCTGCCTATGTGAGGCTACTGTAAAATGACATGACCGACAAACTCAAAACGCTGCCAATAAGTATGTTGTACCTCTTGATCATTGCCCTTATCTACCTGCAGTTGTGTGGGGTTAGAACTAATGCCAACACTGCTGCAAGGTCCTTGTTTTGGCAACCAAGGAAGGGCCTTTCATTCGTATTAACATTTGAATCAGAGCGAGACAGGAATGCAGCGATAATGCTTGCCCGGAAATACGCTTATGATTGCAACGGGGTACCTTTTTATTCTTTCTATTTTACATGCCAACAGAATCTTTTCAGCATTAAAAGTTCAGTCCCCTTTCCTGATATTTTTGCTGGAAAACGCTCTTGTCCCTCACACGTAGCTTGCAATTACAGGTCATACTCGCAGGACCAGAAGATCAAGTATAGAAGGAAATGTAACTGACCAAGTTTTTTTCTTGACAAGATGTGAGTTTATTCAGGCTGCCATAGCTTGAGTGATTGTATGTGTGTGTGCCATGGCGAAGAAGAATACACCTTTCTGATTGTATTTGGGCTTCTACTAATCTGGTTGCTGTCGTTTTAGGCATAGTTTTTTGTTTGCCTAATCGTCTGTTGTAACAAATTCACCATTTTTTATTGTTTGCTTCGATAATCTGTGCACAGGATTTGGCTTGTCATTTGTAGCATGAATGCAAATTATAATCATCTCTCAAAGCAATCACAAGCAAAACGTTTAAAGACCATGTTAGGATCATAATTACACTTTGCAGGCCAAATAACTATGATCCTAAGGCCTGCAACTCGTAACCTGAAATATCATAACTTAAGCTAACTTAAGCTACTCATGTTAACTTGACTAACTAGATCATAACTTGACTAACTAATGACTTGAAATATCAAATAGCAATAACTTCATAAAAATAAAAACTGAACAAATTTCAAAGATTATAATCTAATAAGTTAATATCAAATAAAAAAATAAAAAAATTCTAAAAAAAACTTAAAAAATATTACACTCAAACTAGATAAATCATTGAAATTAGTGGACACAATTATCATTGAAACTAGTGGACACAATTATGAAAATGGAACAACTTTGTAAAAGATGAAAATAATTACAAGACATAATGATATAATCCTCAAGTATAAATAATTAAAAAAACACTAATGAGGACCAACTCTTACACCAAAAATAATTGAAAGAAACTAATAAGAGATTAAATTAAAAAAAAATGAAGAAAAGGATAGAAAAGGAGTAATGGAAAAAATGAAGATAAGAATTTGAAAAAAAAAAGAATTAAAATCCTAAAGGAAAAAATAAAATAAATACAAATGATAAAAAAATTAGCAATAAAAAGAATGATGACTAAATTGGATAAAAAAAAAATTAAATTAAATGTAAAGAGGGATAAAATTGAAAAAAATAATATACTTCAAAAAGCACTAAAATCAAAATAATAAGGACCAAACCCAAAACAAATACAAAATAAAAGACATAATTAAAATTTTAAAGCAATCAAGGCCTACGAGAGAGAAATGAAAAGCAGGAGAAAAAAAACTTATTATTGTTGAACCATCACCTGTCTTAGCAAACACAGTACTCTAATAGCTGCATCACATCTTTGTATATAGGATGAGATAGCGATTGAGTTTTTTTTTAACAATTATAATTTTTATATGCATGACACACGTTAGCATATTTTTTTGATATATCAATATTTTGATAAGATGAATTATAAAAAAATAGCTTAAAGACATATTATTATTACAAAATAATCATGGTGTAAAGATAAAAATACTCTTCATAATTATCTTTTAAATGTAAAAAGTCAAATGTTAACTATGTAATTTTATTGCATAGAAAGAATGTAAAGATAAATAAACTTATATTTGCAAGGTTATTTTTATCAGTAGCTAAAGATAGAAGTGTTATTTTATTGTGTAAATAAAAAAAATGAAAAATACCCTTAACAAAAGATTTCTCTCTCTCCAGATTTTTAAAGAAAAAATATTGTTATTTTTCATTTTAAAGTTGAATGATAAAATTATTTTTGATCAATATATAAATAACATTTGAATTATTTTAAAAAAATAATTTTATTCTCAATATCAAGGCAATTATTAAGAGCAATAAAAAAAATCAACATTACATTGCTTGAATTCATAATGATTCTCCTCACATATTACAGGAAAAGATTCAACACTTTTATTTTTTTTATAATAATTTATATTTTTTAATATTAAGCTAAACTCATGGAATTTACAACTGGAATTGCATCCATATTAGATTTTTTAAACTCAATTAATTATACTAGAGTTGATGTAGTTAACTTAGTTTAAACTTGATTGAAAAAATAATCAAGTAGAGTTTTAATAATTCGGTTAACTTGGTTTAACCAAGATTAAAAAAATAAAAATAAAATTGAATTGACCTCCCTTAGAGTTTATTTTCGTGCAATATTTATTTACTCTATAATAATCATAAAACATAATAATGAACAATGCATGTGTTCTTAATTTTTGTATATACAAATTTAACTTATTAAAATAAGATGTGTTTTAATTTTTTTTTCAATAAATACTTTTAATCTCAATTAATACAAAAATTAATTTAAAAATAATGATCATGGAGACATTAATCTTGAAAAAAATAAAATAAAAATAAAGGATGGGCCATGGAGATGTTAGTTTGGATAGTGTTGGTGTGCTGCCATGGATATTTTTCAGATGGGCTTGAACAACTATTTAGGTGAATTGGGACGTGCTTGCTTTCTGTGATTTGATGGGCCATGGATTTTGTTTATGGATATCTCGTTTGGTTAATGATTTATTATAAAATAATTATTTTATTTTGTCTGCATGCTATTTGCACTTGCTTTTTTGTACTCTCTTTAATTCTAATTAAATTAAGGGTTTATTTATTTTTTATTTTAAAATTATTTTTTAAAAAATTTAAATTTTTTATTTTTTACTTCAAATTAATATGTTTTTAATATTTTTAATTATTTTAATGTGCTAATATCAAAAATAATTTTTTTAAAATAAAATAATTATTCATAAATATTTTGACATAAAAAATTATTTAAAAAACAGTAATAACCAAACTTGTAAGATAAAAACATAACATATTATATATTAAAAGATTTTTTTTATTAAATATTAATGATATAATAATTTAAACTAAAGATTTTTTTCTTAGTTAACCATAATTATATTTTCTTAAGAAAAATAAACATCTAAATAAATAGATTTTATTCGTACAACTTAGTTTTTTGAATATTAACTTTAAAGTCCAAGGGAAAAATAAATTTAATTTAATAATATTTTTGGAAATTTGGGCTGAAAAATCTGAAGAAAGACTCCATCTCGATTGAGATTTTCCCAATCATAATATATATTTCTGTTTAATACTTTTTTTATTTTTAATATTTTATTTATTTAAAAAGTCGTAAATTAATCAATGTAAATTATTTTATAGCTAACAAAATGTTGATATTGATAAAAAACATAGATGAAAATATTTTACAAGATTATTTTTATTTATTTCTAGGCTAAAAGGAAAAAAAAAATATCAAAGATACAAACAACTCATTAATAGGCCTTTACACTCATATCACCGAATCTCCATCAAACCACAATGATTAATGGACACGAGTCAAATTCATGTACGCTGTCGGCCAATATAGCTCATAGCACGGAATTTATATTAAACTTACGATAGAATTAGAGATCCTTCCTATCTTACCTTGTATAATATTTTAACACAAAAGGTCACTTTATCCCCCACACCAACGGCTATAAAACTCTGGCGCTCTCCAGATCGTAGGATCAAACCTTGATCCAACGAGTCAAAATCAAAATAAATTCGACCGTTGGAAGTGAAGCGCTGGCTCCTCAGCTTCAAAAAGAGAAGGGTTTTTCTCCCTTTCTTACTATTTTCCTATCTCTCAAAATTTTCTCTGCAATCAAGACATTGCTCAGAGAGAAGAAGAGAAATTTAGAGAGAGAAGCTGGAAGTGAAAGAGTTTTTCTTTAATCATCTAAAATGGCTTCAAGGGTTCAGCAACAACAAGCAATCAGAGGTATTTTGATTTTCTTTCTCTGATTTATTGTCATTATTTGGTTCTTCTTCTTTGTTTCTTGGTCAATGATTGAATAAAATAATAATGGGTTCTTTTAATTCTTCTTCATAATGGGGTCTCTCTCTTTAGTGGTTTTTGATTAATCATTTTGATAATAGGAATGGGCCCATTGTGATTACATGTCAATCTGTTGTTTCTTGGTGTTTTTATTTTGTATTTATTTATGATTTTTTGGTAGCCGTGATGATTCTTTAATTTTTATCTAGTTTTATTTATTTATTTTTAAAATAAATCTATTGTTTTCCTTTTGGGTGTTTTTAGTTACAGAATTGATTGATTACAATCTTTATATGGGTTTAATTTACCTTCTACTGTTGTTTGATGAAAAAGATTAGATCTAGGGGGTCGATTTTTCTTTTTCGTTTCTCTATTTCCTGTTTGGTTTGTTTTCGCTATAGTTTATTTTTGGTTACATAGAAAAATAAAGGAACCCCCAAAAGACTAACTGACCTTTTTTTTTTCCTTCTAGAGTTCATTTCTTTCAATATTTTATGATATGTATGTTGAATCCAATGGTTTACAATGAATAGATGATGGATTCTAATGACGGATAATCTGTCACAGGTGAAGCAGTTGTAGGTGTAAACAAGAATGTGAAGAAAATTGCAGCAGCGGCTGGAGGAAAAAACCGCCGGGTTCTTGGCGATATTGGTAATCTTGTTACAGTTCGAGGAATAGAAGGCAAGCAGCAGCCTAATCGCCCCGTCACAAGGTTCCTCTCTCTATCTTTCAGTAACCTATTTGATGTTTGTTGTAGTCAAAATTGGCTGATTTTAGGTCCAATAATTTAGACTAAAAGAAGAGCAATTGTAGTCCAAGTTGCTCCTTCTTGGCTGATATTTTTGTTCTTTTATTAGGAGTTTCGGTGCTCAACTGCTTGCCAATGCTCAAGCTGCGGCAGCTGCAGAGAACAACAAGGTTCGATAATCTTTTTTGACCAGTTGTTAGTGTTCAAATTGATAGACTGCAGGTTTTAGATTCTAGGTGTGTTTGATTTCTGGACTGAGTAGGATTCTGGGTTTTCTTTGAATGCAGAAACAGGTATGTGTCAAAGCGGAAAAAGTGCCTGCTGCTGGTGTTGATGGAGTGGCCGCAGAGGCTAGAAAAGTTGCAGTGAGAAAGCCAGCTCAGAAGAAAGTTACTGTGAAAACAAAGCCTGAAGAGGTGACTGAGATAAGCCCTGATACTGAAGAGAAGCCGGGGAACAAGAAAAAGGAAGGAGAAGGATCTACGAAGAAGAACAAGCCAACTCTTTCTTCTGTCCTCACTGCTAGAAGCAAGGTGATTATCATTGCAACTTTTTGTTGGTATACAGGGTTTTCCTGTGCTGACTTGGTATTTGTTTCAGGCTGCTTGTGGTGTTGCAAACAAACCAAAGGGGCAGGTTATTGATATTGATGCAGCAGATGTGAACAATGATTTGGCTGGGGTGGAATACGTCGAGGACATCTACAAGTTCTACAAGCTAGTTGAGGTTTGTAAGAAGAGTGCATGACATTTACAAGTTCCTTTGTGTGTGCTTGGCTGCTTGTATAAAGTGTACATCTTTGCATAATAATGTTCTGGTGTTTGTTGATATTGTGATGTAGAATGAGAGCCGGCCCAATGACTACATGGACAGGCAGCCCGAGATTAATGAGAAAATGAGAGCCATTCTTGTGGATTGGTTGATTGACGTGCATCACAAGTTTGAGCTCTCACCCGAAACTCTTTATCTCACAATCAATATCATTGATAGATTCCTTTCTGTGAAGACTGTTCCCAGAAAGGAATTGCAGCTTGTGGGCATGAGTGCCACACTTATGGCCTCAAAGTATGAAGAGATATGGGCTCCTGAGGTAATAAAAAAACCTCGTATATCATTTTTTTCGTTCTTTAATTTATCAAGTAGATTATTTCTCCAGAAAGTTAAAGTGTTTAATGAATTGAAACTTTCAGGTCAATGACTTGGTGTGCATTTCAGACAGAGCTTACACTCATGAGCAGATTCTAGTTATGGAGAAGACTATATTGGCAAACCTGGAATGGACACTGACAGTGCCCACACACTATGTGTTCCTTGTTCGCTTCATTAAGGCATCAATTCCTGAGAACGGAGTGAGTTAGAAAACTCTTAAGTCTAATGATTACAATCTATACTCCCTTTTAATATAATTTTTTCTAATATCTGGCTATATGCAAGGTTACTTATATATCTGCAATTGCTGTTTTTGACCTGTCTAGATGGAGAACATGGTCTATTTTCTAGCTGAGTTGGGCTTGATGCATTATGACACATTCATGTTTTGTCCATCAATGGTTGCTGCCTCAGCAGTATATGTGGCTCGATGCACTCTAAATAAAACCCCTTCCTGGACTGACACCCTTAAGAAGCACACTGGTTTCTCAGAACCACAACTTAAGTAAGTCTTTATTTAACTTTTCCACCAGCAAGATTTCACTGGTCCACATTGTGATTTCATTTTGATTTTGGTATATTTCTTTGTCTTAAAATCAGGGATTGTGCTGGATTGCTGGTGTATTTCCATTCGAAAGCCGCGGAACACAGACTTCAGTCTGTGTACAGGAAGTACTCAAAGCCTGAGCGAGGAGCTGTTGCACTGCTTCCACCAGCCAAAAGTCTGTTGCCTGGTGGTTTGAGTTAATGATCAACGAAGTTAACAAAGCTTCTAATTAGTTTGAAATTCTCACATTTGCTTTATGTGAGCAGCATAGGAGAGAGTATAAGAACCAATTTGTTTGTTGGATTAGATCAATTTGTTTGCCGCCTATGAGCAATAATTTTCTTTTCTGCTCTTAAATTTCTTACTCTCAAATTTGAGAAAGTGTCATTGATTGTTTTAAGCAAGCTGAATGAAGAGGAGACCATTTCAATTTATTTCCACAAATTTTAGCCTCCCTTTTGCCAGCGGACCAGATACATAATAAATAATTTAGCTATGTTTTTTATCCATTTTTGCACCACGCATGACCTGGAAGGCTGCGCATGGGGTATAATAGAAGCAGGTGGCTTTTCCAATCATATTCTTTTTTTGACCACTTGCGCAGTGACAAGCACTGGGCCACTCCTATAAATAAATGAAAAACACGACTATCTTAAATATCTTCAATGAAATATTTGGCCCACTGACGGCAAGAAAGATTTTGGAAGAATGTAAAAGACTTGCAGGTAGGCAACACCTGATAAGGACGAGGATGCTAATAATGGAAGGCTACACAAGTAAAAAACAGGTCACCCAAATGAGGTAAAAAACACAAGCTGAAAAATGACCGAATCAAAAGACAGGTCACTCCAGTGGGGTAAAGAACCTGAAAAATAACGGAATCAAAAGGTCTTTGAAAAAAAAAATTGTCCGTGATTGATTTTCATGGATAATTTTTTTTACGTTTCTAGGGACATTAATCAGACATTCTCATAGGTAGGCAACAACTCATAAGGACGAGGATGCTAATAATGGAAGGTTATGTGTAAAAGACAGGTCACCCAAATGGGGTAAAAAACCTGTCAACAAGCTGAAAAATGACAGAATCAAAAGACAGGTCACTCCAGTGGGGTAAAAAACCTGGAAAATAACTTTGAAAAAAAATAAAATTGTCCGTGATTGATTTTCATGGATAATTTTTTTTTACGTTTCTAGGAACATTAATCGTGTGCAATTTGTTTGAGGTTTGGAAGAGAGCCCATCGACACAAAATGTCCATACCTATAGCATGTATCAGAACAAACACATTGCCGATTATTTGTATTAGATAGGGCAAGCCTCATTTAAAACAATAAATGAAGGAAAGAGACAGGAAGTCAATCATGATGTGAAGTAGGAGAAAAAAATATTATTAGTTGAAGGTCAGAAATGTTGTTAAGATGGTCAAATTATTGATACTCAAGGATCCAATTGTACATCAGATTCATGGAAGCTGGAAAAACAGTGAAGATATGAGAATATATATGATAGAGACTTGAGCAGAACATCTCTCATTGGGTTGCTTTCATTCTTTTTCAAGAAGATCCATATAGACACAATAAAATTTCAAGAAACTTCGTCTGTTTTTCAAACATGAAGTTTGGGAAGGAATTTGCCTCCCAAATGGTGCCAGAATGGGAAGAAGCTTACATGGATTATGATGATTTAAAGACCCTTTTGAAAGACACCAAGCGTATGAAGCAAAGAAAGAAGCAACAAGGTGACCTGAACCGAGCTTTAACTCTTTACAGAAGTTACAGTGGTCTAATACAAAGGCAGAAGCATTCTGCAGGCTCTGAGAACATTGAAAACCAAGCCATTCGGGAGAATTCTTTGAAACGAAATGCCTTTGAAAGTTATGAAACATTTTTTCTCATGGCTGCCGAGGGAGGAGGTGAACCTGAAATAGTGTTCTTGAAAAGGCTTGGCGATGAGTTTGATAAAGTTGACAGATTTTACAAGTCTAAGGTGCAAGAGGTGATGGATGAAGCTGAAATGTTGAGTAAGCAAATGGATGCTTTGATTGCCTTTCGTGTAAAAGCAGAGAACTTACAGGGATTGTTTAATAAGTATGGTGACTCGAATCGTCTCGGTTCTGATGTTGCTGCTGCTGGATCAAGTAGTAAGTTCTTATCATGGAGCTAGCAATTTTCAGTTCTGCATTTTACTTTTTTCAATATAAAAATTATTGGTTCTTTTTCGTTATTTGAACTGATATATTCTGCTTCATCTGCAGGAATTATCTCCATGGATGTTATAGAGGCTGGACAGTCGAATCGAAGGCAACTAGATGACTTAAATGATGGCACAAATGATAAGCATACCAATTCTATGCGTGGAGAGAATCACGAAAAGAAACTAAAGAACAGCAGTAGATGGAAAGCAGCTTCATCAGAACTACTTAATCATGTGAAATTGAAAAGATCTCCTGAAACTCCTCGTTCAACCATCAAAGGCTTCTTTGACATTTCTAATCAAACTGAGCCAAAGTTTAGTAAGAAAAATCTAAAGAAAGCTGAAAAACAACTCAAGCTGGCTATCAATGAATTTTACTACAAGCTTCAGCTTCTAAAGAACTATAGGTAATAAATTTCGTTCATAAACTTGCTTTTTTGGCTATCTGGATTATAGTCTGGAGATGCTATATTCCTCTTTCCTTAACTTCTACTAAATTCTCTTGTTTGCATTTGAAAACAGCTACTTGAATATCCAAGCATTTTCAAAAATAGTGAAGAAATATGACAAGGTAGATTCCATGTTAAAATACAGATCTCCCTCTCATCATACGCTAAGCTTTGTAATTAGAAGTTAACACCAACCTGACTTTCTGTTTTGTTCTCATCATTGCAGATTACGTCAAAGCGCACATTAAATAGCTTTAGGAGTATGATGGATTTCTCCCATCTTGGCAGCTCTGATGATGTAAGATAATATCTATTCATGTCGGTCAAGAATCAATATCCATGAATTCATTCTTCTATGTTCTAAACCTTTGTAATCTGATTTGAGGATGTGCTATTGCAGGTAATCAAGCTTATGGAGAGAGTTGAATTAACTTTCACCAAACACTTCTCCAATTCAGATCGAAGGAAAGCTATGGACACATTAAGACCAAAAGCTAAGAAAGAAAGACATAGGATATCATTTTCCATTGGTAAGAGTCTAAATAAAAGTAATCTGAACTTTCAAGGCCAATTTTCTGTGATTACTTTTGTTACTGAATCTGTGTTGTGGGAACTTTTCCAGGCCTGTTTGTTGGTTGCACATTGGCTCTCATTCTAGCTCTTGTATTAATCATACATGTTCGAGATCTTCTGAATAAGGAAGGGAAACACCAGTACATGGAAAATATGTTTCCTCTTTACAGGTATGTTACAGAGAGGGGTTTCAAAGCATCTGCGCTTCCTAATTTATACACCACCTTTGCAAATTAAGGGAATCAAGAATTAACAGAACCGCATATTGTCTTTCTCATGATAAACCTTAGCAATTTATTTAACAAGTCATTTCATACTTGTTTGCAGCCTGTTTGCATTTGTTGTTCTACATATGCTTATGTATGCTGCCAATATATACTTCTGGAGGCGGTATCGGATCAATTATACCTTCATATTTGGATTCAAACAAGGAACAGAACTGGGTTATCGAGATGTTCTGATGTTAGGCTTTGGTCTAGCAGTGTTGGCGCTAGCCAGCGTGCTTGCAAACCTTGACATGGAAATGGATCCCAGAACGAAAGATTACAAAGCATTGACAGAACTTGTACCTCTAGGTTTGGTTGTGGTAAGAAAAGTGGAGCAATCCAACATACCTGCTAGTTCCCCTGCCAGATTTATAAATGCATGTGCAGTATGCTCAACCAGTTCCTTTTTCCCTGGTCTTTGCAGCTTGTACTTATCATATGCTTCTTCCCTTTCAACTTTATATATCGTACAAGTCGCTTCTTCTTCATCACAAGTTTGTTTCACTGCATCTGTGCTCCTCTATACAAGGTAATTAGTCACACTTATAGCAGAGTAGGAAATATAAAAGGGATCAACCTACTTATCTATGATTTCTCAATTGCAGGTCTCCTTCCAAGATTTCTTCTTGGCTGACCAGTTAACTAGCCAGGTCAGTAGAGAAACCAATGCTTTATATGCCTTAGATCACCATACAAATACTGCCACTTTGACAATGAGCATCCCTCATTGTTTGAACACAGGTCCAAGCCCTTAGAAGCTTTGAATTCTACATATGCTACTATGGCTGGGGAGACTATAAGCGGAGACAAAATACCTGTAAAACCAGTGATATATACAGCACTTTCTATTTCATTGTTGCTGTGATTCCTTACTGGTCTCGTCTCCTTCAGGTATGCATGAGTTGCTCTGAAATTGTAACTTACGTGGTTGGGCTTGGCACTTACAGCTCCCTTTTCAAATTTTCAGTGTCTTCGACGCCTCTTCGAAGAGAAGGACATGAAGCAAGGATATAATGGGCTGAAGTATTTCTGCACAATTATTGCTGTAAGCACAAGGACTGCATATAGTTTTGAAAAAGGACTGGGCAGGAATATAATAGCCTGGATATTCTCAGTAATTGCAGCTGTCTATGGTACATATTGGGACCTAGTCATGGACTGGGGGCTTTTGCAAACTCAGTCTACGAACTGGTTGCTAAGAGACAAACTCCTTATCCCTTACAGAAGTGTATATTTTGGAGCAATGGTGAGTTAGAACAGAAAAACGAAGAACAATTACATAAAATGAAAACCATTAAAACATAAACCAGGTTTACAAATTAGTCACATGCATTAGCACCAGAGTCTTTCCTGATAACTAATTCTTATTACGTTGGCGAAAATTGCAGGTTCTGAATGTATTCCTGAGATTTGCCTGGTTGCAAACTGTACTGAACTTCCGAGTGCCCTTCCTACATAGACAAGCCATAATTGCAGTTGTTGCTAGCTTGGAGATTATTCGTCGCGGATTATGGAACTTTTTCAGGTAACATTGATTTTGTGTAAAATTCCCAACTTCATTGTAAATTGCTTTTTGTGGCTAATCCTGTTCATATTCTTGTGATTGGTCAGGTTGGAGCATGAACATTTGAATAACGTTGGCAAGTATCGCGCATTCAAGTCTGTACCTCTACCTTTTGACTACAAACATGACTTGATTATTGCATCAGAGTAAAACCAACGGACCCGATGAAGTAAGCCAAACCAATACCAAAGAAAGAAATGCAGCATTGATGTTCTCAAAACTGGGAATCAGGCGGACATGAACTGTTTTCTCACTCAATTTTTTGATTCATACATTTAAAGAACATGTCCAAATTAATTAAACTCAAAAGATGTTGCTGGGATTTTATTTTTACCAACAAGAAAGCTAAAATTCATGATGATATTACTGTACTTCAAGACAAAATTTATTATTCATTACAATAATATAATTATCATATTGCTTGTTGATCATTTTCTTTTTTACCTTTGCTTTCGGGGTAGAGTGGTTTTTTTCCCATAACATAAATATTTTTAAGAATTGAGAGGGGTTATTTTAATAACTAAATTTTAAAATATTTAGTAAAATAACTAATGTAACTTTTTTAAAAATAATCTAATGCCTCTCATATAAGGATGTTTTCATGTTTGCTAGAACAATGAAATTGTTATATTACCCTTGTCATTTCAATTTTTTAGCCTTGGATTTTGGGGCTTGATAGTAATTTTCTCATGGTTTGTTTGTTATTATTGATTGATCTTGAGGGTATTTTTAGTTTGAATAAATAAAAAATTATTAGAGTATGCAAATCACGCATTAATTTGTGTAATTGACACCAATAATTATAATAACGCTTCCACCACATCAATTTATTCATCTTGACATTCTTTTTCTTCCTGGTTGATATGTGTATGATAGTTTGATGAAATGGTGAAAAATGACTCTCTCTTTTTTTCCTTCTCTTTCTTCCTGGGGTTACATGCTGACCATAAAAAAACTCATATCAGTCCTTCAATTATTTTTTTTTGGATTCAATCCCTTTTTTTAATTGTAATTTTTAATTTATATTGTTTATTTTTAATTTCATTCCTAGACATTTGATTTTTGAATTTTTTGAATTGCTATTTATTTTGTTCTAAATTATTTTCTTAATTGATTTTTTTAACAATTCCACCCCTATTAATTTATTTTCATTTAATTTTTGTGTCAGATTTAATCATGTTTTTTTAATTGCTATTTTTTTTTTATCATTTTCTTAATGGATTGGTTTTTTACAATTTCATCCTTGAATATTTAATTTCATTTAATTTTTATGTCGAATTAGTTCTATTTTTTTAATTGCTATTTTCCTTTTTTTGTATTGTTTTTTTTATAGTTTTTTTTTCAATTTTATCCCTTAATATTTGCTTAGTTAAGAATCTGATTTCTTTGTTTTTTCTAGGTTTGCCTTTAATAAGATCATATCAGTCTCATTACCCATGTCATAGATCTAAAAGATTAGCTCCAGTTGACTTTTATTTTTTTCAAAAGCATTTTTTGAATGTTCTTTTTATATGTATTTTTTAAGTGTTCTTATTTATAACATCATTTGAGTCTCATGTTCTATGTTATGTGTTTGGTTTGTTGACTAGGGTTGGTTGCCGGGTTCTTCAAGGCTTTTTTAGTTATTTGTTTTGGTTTTGATAAATTTTTCAAATTTATATTTTTAAATTGACTTATAATATTTTTTTTGATAAGATAAATTTAGGTTTTCATAAGCTATAAGTTTTTTAAGATTTGATCATATTTATGATGTTTGTATGGGTTTGCATGGTTTTACATGTGTTTTCAATTTCACCCATTGATTTTTTTTTATCTTTAAAGTTTGCTTCATATTATTTTAATTTTTTTTGTTGCTCTTGTATTTTTTTTATTAATATTTTTCTAGCAATTTTATTTAAAATTAAATTGGTTAGAGATTATGCTTCTTGATTGAATATGGATAAAATATTTAGGAACGCTTTTGACAATTTTTTTCTATTTCATCCTTCATCATTTTTTTTAATCTATAAATAATCAATCATATTACAAATAATTTTTAATTTCACCCCTATAATTTTTTAATCTTTCAAGTTTGGTCCCAATTGTTTTAATTGCCATTTTTTTAGGATAATTTTTTTTTTCAATTTTCATCCTAATTGGGTTTTTTCATGTTATATTTTAAGCTTTTTTTTTGCTACTCTTTTTTTTTACGAGTTTTTTATTAATATTTTTTTTAACAATTTTATCATTTAAAATTAAATTAAAAAATATTTAAGTTTTTTGATTGAACTCGGTTTATGATTTAACAAGTTATAGATTTTTTAGATTAGATTAAGCTTAAGAGATTTGATTGTGATTTAGACAGAGGGTAATTACCCTAGCTACATGTGTAATACTCTTTGGTATGGATGCCATTAAGTTGTTATTAAAGTATTATGGAAGAATTTCCAATCCCGAACACAAGCTATTTCTTAAGGACAAATGGAAGTTGGAATAATCCAGAAAACATCACAAGAAAAATTGGAGACATCAAACTCAGGAAGCAGTAATGACAACGATTCCAGAGACTTGCAGCAGAAACATGCCAGACTCAACAATTTTGGCCTGAAAATGCAATGCCCTATTAACTTCTTCTTCTTTTTTTTTTTCCCTTCAAAAATTGAAAGTAATCTCAAGGATTAAATTCTAAAAGTTTCTACCTATGTTTCCTCAAATCAATCGGATTTCTGCTGGGATCCCCATTTTGTAAGGATTTAATTGGAAAACTCCCACATGGTCTCCTTTTAGCAATCGGATTCAGGATCAAACTAGGATTGATCTTCATGCCTATAAAAAGAACGTTTCCATCACAAGACCCTACATCCCAAAAGAAATTAAACCTACATTTTCAGTTTAGCCTTCTGTCTTGCCTTTTTTGTTGTTCTTTAGATTAAGCCCTAGTTGATAAGACCAGTTATCAATGGAGAAACAGTTTCTGTCGCTGTTTGAGTCAGCAAAGAAATCTGCAGCCCTTGTGGCCACTTCTGCTTCAATATTTCCTGAAGTTTATCGATGCCTAGATGCTTTGGACCAGCTTAAGAGGTTCCCCGTAACATCATCCAGGGTTCTTGTCTCTACTCCTGTTGCAAAAGAAGTTCAATATCTCACAAAACACCGTGTAAAGATGATCAGAACTGCTGCTTCTTGCGTGCTGGATGCTTGGAGTAGGAAACTGTACGCAAGAAACCCTGCCATTGATGGTAAAACTCAGCCAACAAAATCTACAAGTAGGTCGAGAACGGGGACTCTTATTGTCAAGATACACGGAAGAGTAATAGGAAGAGTTAAAATTAACATGCCTATTCAGACAGAGAAGAAGATAAAAGAAGAGAAAGATAATGGTTTCGGTTGTTTCAAGAAACCACCACAAGATCCTGCCATGCGCTGCACAAAGCCAGGGAAAGTACAAATTATCAGGCGCTGTTTCAAGAAACCATCTACCAAGCGCATCACACAGCAAGAGAATGTGAAAGATTTATGTAGTTTCAAGAAACCATCAGAAGAACCTGTCAAGAGCAGTGATGGCTTGCGTAGCAAGGTCAGGCACATTCTTGTGGAGTCATTGTGCAGAGTTGCAAAGGAGGTTAAAAAGGATTTGATGGAAGCAGTAAGATTGCGTGACCCAATTATTGTTGCTGCTGATGTTGAATCACTGATGTTTGAAAGGATGGGGCTTTTCAGTGGCACCAAACAATTGAGGTACAGGTCAATATTGTTCAATATGAAGGATCCAAAGAATCCAGATTTGAGAAGGAAAGTTCTTCTTGGACAGATTAAGCCAGAGAAACTCGTGACTATGACAGCAGAAGAGATGGCAAGCAATCAAAGGCAATTCGAGAACGATCAAATCAGGAAGAAATCTTTGTGGAAGGAGACGAATGCAGAACAACAGCACAAATCAGTGGATCCATTGGAATATTGAGGCCTTAATTTGTTGCTTGTAATCAACATGATACAAGATTTAATTCTTTTGTACAGATAATTCAATCCTAGTTCATGTTTGTTATGCTCTAGCTGCTGATGTAACTGAATCTCAGTGATTTTTTTGGGTAATCATTTACTCATTCATCAATATAGTTCAATTACATAACTTCCTTAATATGCAAGCAAAATGCAATTATTTTAACAATTGTTGATGCTATTGTACATCAAATCCAATGTAGTTTTCTTCAATGAAAATTTTCCAATCACAAAGGCTTTGTGTTCGGATGGTTAACAAATGCAAGGTAGGATAGAGAAACAAAATTAAAGAAAAAAACATATTTTTCATGCCCCATTAGCGCGAATATTCGGTTGAAATTCAAACGGATGTTGAAGACATCCGTTCAACTACAATTCGGTTGTTCAAATCTACGAAGTGTAGAACTCTTTTCTTTTTTTCTTTTTTTTGTCACTGATGCTATTGCGCTTTGGTATTACGTTTTTTTACAGTGTAGTTAAACATGGCCATATAGGCTTGTTCTGCTCTGGAAATTTGGTTGCAAGGTTGGGCTGAGCCACCAAGGCATTAATTTGTCTATGTTTTATACCATCTAGACTGGAACTTTCATACCTTGCTCCTCCTTGTCTTTCTAACAGCAAAAGCTTTGCATCTACACAGGCCAAAGTTCACTTCTAACATAGACCAATCTGGGACATTCTTGTAGGTTGCAATATTATCAAGTAATCAATAACAAGAAACACCCATTTCTTGTTAGAGTAAGATATATCTGCATACTGTCCACGTGTTTCTTCGAATACCTAGCATCAATTGCTTTTCAAGTTCTTGTGAGATTGTCATTGTCCTTTTTCCTTGTAAAGTTTTGACCAAAAAACTTGTCATTGTAGAGGAATGAAGGATCCATATCCCATGGAAATAATTGGTGAAATCTAAGTAACAAACCTGGTCCAGGGACCATTGAAGTTATTGTTTGTGGTCATTGGACAATGCCTGGGATTCCAACTTGAATGAGGGCTTGGATACCAACTATAAATTAGAAGACAAGTGTTCCTCTGAAACATTATGTTAGGTGATCCAAACATTCAAACACACACAAATTTACGTGGTTCGGCAACTTGCCTACTCCACGGAGCTACTGGTTTGTATTAATCAAGCTCAAAAGCAATACAAACAAGAAAACAAGGAGGAGGAGAAAACTTCTCAACTCAACTCAACCCTCCCCCTTAGCTCTCTCTCTGTGTTTCTCTCTATTTCGTGCT
>SRLM01000770.1:0-10211 GCA_015708895.1 Populus ilicifolia
ATCGCCCTCATCGGACATCGTTTTTGGCTGAAACTTGGAGCGTATCTAGACCTTTGAATCTGGAATCCAACAAAAGTGAGGTTGCATCAATTGGACTTCTATAGCTCCAGATATGGAATTTTGAATGGACAAAGGTCAACAGTGGTAGAATATGAGATTTGACTGTGAAGGATGTGATTTCCATGATCTTCCTCTTCTTATTTTTCTTGCATTACATTTCCAGAAAGGTATGGATGTTAGCTTTTTAAAGCCACTAGAATCACTTCATTTTGATCTCTAGAACTCACGCTCTGCACAAAACATCGACTGAACGTCAAATCTACCAATTATCTCCAATTTACTCCTTTTTGCTTTTTTCATCCAAATGTGCCTTCAAAACATAAAACAAAGAATATCAAGGCATTTTACATATAAAACATGGACAAAACATTAGGTAAATATGGGTGAAACTATCGAATAATATGGTTACATCACAAGTTGCAATAGATCGTGGGAGAATAGAGAAAAGCCATGCCTTTGCTGCCCTTTTTAAAGTGAAAGGGAAAGCTTTCAACTTAACTTGTTCTTCATCAACTCCATTCGGTTTCATGCCAACACAAACCATATGGAACTCCTTGAGATGAGTATGAGGATCTTCTTCTACAAGACCATTAAATGTTGGTAACAAATGTATAAAACTAGATTTGAGCTTAAAGTTTACATTATTGTTGATGTTTATGCATAGTGGCTAATTTTCCATGTTAAGAGCAGCAAGCTCCTTGAGTGTTTGTTGTCGTGCAATAGCCATGGTGTTGAGACGAGCTTCCTTTCATAACCTGCATAAAGTTTTGTCTATTTCAAGATCCAACTGCACTTGACTATGATTAGTAGAACGTGTTACTGGCATAAATCATCAAGAAAACTCAAAAGAAACCAACCACACAAAAGATCGAAAACAATGTAAATTGTACGAAAATCATATGTTAGAAAACTAAAACTACCTTAAAACCTTAGAAAACAGTGGAATTTGGCCTCACTAGGGTGGGGCTAGTAGTGTACTACTAGTCTTGTTCAGAACGTCGTTTTCCTTTAAGAAAGGAGAATCCAAGACCTAATTCCACAAATAATGCTGTTTTGAACAGTACCGCCACCGCAAGCAAAAATTCTGTTTCTGTTTTTTTTTTTAAAATAAAAATAAAAAATCACAACAACTAAAAATAACAATACAAGCACAAGAATCAACTAAAATTACTTCCCCGGCAACGGTGCCAAAATTTGTTGCGATGTCGTGGTCGCATAAATTAATTACCCTACCTTAGAACACAACACACAAGATAGTATAGAGCAAACAAGGGGTCGATCCCACAAGGAAGATTTAGTTCAGATTTTTATGCTATACGTTATGCAATTGGGGGGTTTTGATTTGTGATGATCTAAACTATGGAAGAAATTAAACTAGTGAACAAAATCAATTGAAATCGAAATTTATCAAGAAAACAAACCTTGGTTGCAAGCACACATCCCAACGAAAATTAGAACCGATCCTTGAAACAAAACTACAATTTATATTCTAAATTTTTATCTTTTCTTAATGTTGGTTCATTAACGGATCCGCCGTATAACTAACTCTAACCAATAAACAATCACAATGTTCGCATTAATGATTTAGTTCAATAGCGGCCCTAAGAACTAGATATTTGAGTGTTCTCCCTAAGTTTAATAATGTAGTTCCGCCATAATTATCAAGCTTAGTTGCTTCACAAGTTCATACATCACAACTCCGGTTTTGATTTCAAACTTATCAATAAATTGTTCACAATAATAACTTAGAGTTCCGCTCTAGCAATTATCAACAACAATCATAGAAAATATGCATAGAAAAACAATCATACTCATTCATACTATAAACTGAAAATAAAAGGAAGAATAAATCTCACGGTTCTTGAAATCTGAAGGTTTATTGTGTCCTTGCAACTAAGAAAAGAGCTTAGCCTTGCATAACTATTGAACAACTACTCTTAAAGAATGAAGAGAGCATGATTTTTTTTTGGGTTTGTAGAGGAGAGAATTTGTGTTTCTTAACTTCTAGCTGCTGCCCCCCTTCTCTCCTCTCTCTCTTTCTTTTTATATGCTAAGAAACCCTAGTTCCTAATTTACAAAGTAGTCCTCCCTTAAGTTGACAATTGACATTTAAGTACTTCAATAACTATTTTCCATAAAAAGGGAAATATCCTTGCATGAAATCTTCAAACTCTGACTTGGAGGAGCTAAATTATTGTTATAAAAATTTTGATGACGGTTTAGAAGCTTCGAAACGTAATTTGGACTCATTTTTTCACGAAACCTGATTGTTGGCAGAATTCAGTTGTCATCTTTGAAAAATCATATTTCCCTCATATAACATCGTTTTTTACTAAAATTTGGAGCGTTTACCGACTTTGAGTTAGGAATCCAACAAAATTGAGTTTTCATAAATTGGACTTCTATAGCTCTATATATGGAATTTTGAATAGACAAAGGTTAACAGTGGCAGAATGCGAGATTTGACGTTGAAGGATGTGATTTCCATGATCTTCCTCTTTTTATTTTTCTTGCATTACATTTCCAGAAAGGTATGGATGTTAGCTTTTTAGTGCCACTAGAATCACTTCATTTCAATCTCTAGAACTCACGCTCTGCACAAAACATCGACTGAATATCAAATCTGCCAATTATCTCCAATTTACTCTTGTTTGCATTTTTCATCCAAAAGTGCCTTCAAAACATAAAACAAAGAATATCATGGCATTTTACATATAAAACATGGACAAAACATTAGGTAAATATGAGTGAAACTATCGAATAATATGATTACATCATATGTCAAGGTGAAAAGGTTATACTAATGGTGTAAGAATAAGTATTGTGTAAACTTAACATTGACTTAATGTTTGATACTAACATGTTTTGTATTTGTTATCTTATTTACTCTTTAATACTTTGCTTGTTAAATGACTAATCTAGATATATATCATATAACACTTGGTACCATAAATGCTTGGCACTTTCATAGCACAAACTGTATGGTATAACTAACACCTGTGCCATGAAAAGAACTTGATTTGTTGTTAACATAAGTTATAATCATGAATGCTTGAAAACATTTATAAGTATTAGCATTATTCAAATAAGATAACTATTATTGGAACCTCCTTTGTGAGTGGTTTCCATTTAAGTAATAAGAGTTTATACTATACTTATTTACATACTATTAGTGGATTCTCTAACCTTGATATTTTTTGTTATTATTGTTTAATCCCCATCTCAAAGTTCTTATCAACTTCTTCTTCTTTTTCTTCTTTTTCTACTTCATCATCATTATTATTAGTATTACTACTACAACTATTATTATTGTTGTTGTTGTTGCTATTATTTTTGTTAGTGTTGTTATTGTATTATTATTATTTATAAGTTATACAATTAACCTTCCTCTATGGGTAGGGGATAGGTTTCCTATCCAGTTTTCTTAAAAACTAGCAAACAAAATCTTTTTTAGTTAGATTTCTAGGATCATGTTGAGCATGTTCTTTATAAAAATGGGGTCATAAGTCATGAAATGCACAATACACATCTTTACCATGATATGTCTCAAATGTCAATAGAAGATTATCTAATGATTCCTTATGTTTTGAAACAAATCCTGACTTTTGAAGATTTTCACAAGCTTTGCAGAACACATGTGTGTCCTTGAACATGGTGGGCTAGTAAAATCCACATTATAAGATTTTTACAGTTGTCTTTTTTTATGAGAAATGACTCTTACACGCCTCAGAATGACAAACTTTAATGACACTACTTAGATCATTGTCGAGAATACATCTTTTAAATATTTGATCAGCACTATTTATAATTAGTACTTAAAAGTGCATTTTTATCAAGGTTTTATATCATCATTTTGCACTTAAAGTATCAATACCTGCTTAACTAAAACATATTTTATAATAACATATATAATAATATAAAATACCTTTAATTTATAGTAAATGTTTATTTTAAATGCAGGCCTATCACATAAATGAAAGGATTGATTGATAAATTTAAAAACTAAAATTGAAAGGATAAAAAGATGACCAAACTTAGAAAAGAGATACCGGTGTAGTCTAAACCAGAACACTATTCAGTAATTAGGTCATATATAGAGTGATTAACACTCAAACGTGCATTTTTATCATGGTTTTATATCATTATTTTGCACTTGAAGTATCAATAACTCCTTAACTAAAGTACGTTTTATAATAATCTATCTAATAATATAAGATACCTTTAATTTGTGGTAAATATCCATTTTAAATGCAGGTCTATCACATAAATGAAAGGATTGATTGATGACTTTAAGAACTTCAATTGCAAAGGCAAAGAGATGATCAAACTTAGAAAAGAGATGTCGGTGCAATCTAAACCAGAACACTGTTCGGTAATTGGGTCATATCTGGAGCTATAAATCTCAGATTTAGGTCCATTTTATATGGATGGAAAGGTAAGACATAGGCCTACAACTTTCTTATGGAGCCCAAGATCTGAAAAGGCCATTTTGAAGTCCAAATTGTAGCAACAACAAAGAAGGCCGAATCTATCCTCCAGCCCGAGCATTGTTTAGTATTTTAGCCATATCTGGAGTTCTAGAAGTCAAAATGAGCTGAAAGTTTTACACAAGAAAGATGAGACAATTTTCTAGAACTTTCATGTTTTCAAGTGGCTCTAATTTTGACGTCATCATTGACGTTTTGGGCAGACAAGAGATGATAAGGATTGTCACCAAGTCAAGAGTTGGCCACCCACTTATTAATTAGTCATCAAATCAATAGTTCCCAATTTTGGCCTATAAAAGGAGGCATTTGCCATGCATTTAGGCATCTTGGTGTCTAGATCAAGATCATGCTCTTGTTTTCTCTCTTTGTATTCTTTATGCTTTGTTTTCATTAATATCAAGTTTATGCCTTTCATTTCCTTTCCTTGGCTTTGTTAACTGTTATCTTATTTATGTTCTTATTTTGTTTATCTATTTTTCTTTCTTCCATTATGTTTAGCTAAGTTAATTATGTCAAGGTGAAAAGGTTACACTAATGGCATAAGAATAAGTATGGTATAAACTTAATATGGACTTTAATGTTTAATACTAACATGTTTTATATTTGTTATCTTGTTNTCTATAATCTAATTGGAACCTCCTTTATGTGTGGTTTCCAATTGAACAATAAGAGTTTATACTATACTTGTTTGACATACCATTAGTGGAACCTCTAACCTTGACATTTGTTATTATCATTGTTAATCCTTACTTTAATATTTCATCTCAAAGTTCTCATCTTTTTCTTCTTCTTTATTGTTGTTGTTGTTATTATTATTATTATTGCTATTATTGTTGTTATTGTTATTAATGTTGTTGTTGTATTATTGTTATTTATAATTTGTACAATAACCTCCCTGTGGTTCGACCCCGGTCTTGCCGGGTTATTTATTACTTCGACACTTCTGCACTTGGGAGAAGACGTCAATCTTTTCGTTGTGTCATAGAGCTAGGTCTACCTTGTATGGATGAAAAGGTAAGATATAGGCCTACAATTTTCATATGGAGCGTAACATTTAAAAAGGTCATTTTCAAGTCCAAAGTGTAGCAACAAGAAAGAAGTCCAAATCTGTCCTGTAGCCTGAGCACTGTTAAGTTTTTAGCTCATTTCTAAAGTTTTAGAAGTCCAAATGACCTTTATTTTTTTTCCTAGAAAGATGAGATAATTTTCTACAACTTTCATGTGGAGATCGGGTTCAAATTTTGACGTTATCAATGATGTTTTGGACAAACAAGAGAAGATAAAGATTGTCACTAAGTCAAGAGTTGGTCACCCACTCATCAATTAGTCATCAAATCAATAGTTTCTAATTTTGGCTTATAAAAGGAGGCATTTGCCATACATTTAGGCATTTTGATCTCCAGACCAAGATCATGCTTTTGCTTTCTCTCTTTGTATTTTTATAATGCTTAAGTTTTATTTTATTAATATCTTGTTTATGCCTTTCATTTCCTTTCCTTTACTTAGTTAACTTTTATCTTATTTATGTTCTTATTTTATTTATTTACTTTTCTTTCTTTCATTATGTTTAGCTAAGTTTATTATGTCAAGGTGAAAAGGTTACACTAATGGTGTAAGAATAAGTATAGTATAAACTTAATATGAACTTTAATATTTGATACTAAAATGTTTTGTATTTGTTATCTTGTTCACTATTTAATACTTTATTTGTTAAATAACTAATCTAGATTTATGTTGTATAACACTTGGTACAACAAATACTTGGTACTCTCATAGCCTATACTATATTACATAATCAGCACCTGAGCTATGAAAGGAACTTGATTTGTTGTTAAGATAAGTTATAATCATGAATGCCTGACAATATTTATAAGTATTAGCATTTATCGAATAAGATGACTAATGTAATTATGTTAACCTCCTTTGTGTGTGGTTTCCAATTAAGTAATAAGAGTTTGTACTATACTTGTTTGACATATCATTAGTGGATCCTCTAACCTTAATATTTATTGTTATCATTGTTTAATCATTACATAATCCTCCATCTCAAAGTTCTCATCAACTTCATCATCAGCTTTTTCTTCTTCTTCTTCTTTATTACTACTACTACTACTATTTTTATTATTATTGTTATTATTGTTACTGTTCTTGTTGTTATTATTGTATTATTGTTATTTATAATCTATACAATTAACCTCCAAGTGGTTCGACCCCTGTCTTATTGGGTTATTTATTACTTCAACACTCCTACACTTAGGAGAAAACATCAATCTTTTGGTCGTGTCAAGTTTTTGGCACCGTTACCAGGGAGGTGAGTTCTTGTATAAATTATGGTTGAATTTATGTGCAATGGAACTTTTAAAGATAAAGACCCTGATGAAGTAATAGAATACTTAGACTTGTTAGCTGAAAATACTCAAAATTAGAACACCGCAGGTACTTATGAGGCACTGAGTAAAACTCAATCTCGTGCATCTAGTAGAGGTATGTACAATCTTAGGGAAGATCATAATCTGCAAGCCAAGTTTACATCTTTAGTTAAAAAAGTCGAGGCACTAGAATTGATAAAGAGTGGTCAATTAGAATCTGTTGAAAACGTTGTGTTAAATATGTGAAACAAATGACCACTCAACCAATAACTGTCCAACCTTGCATTCTTTTAAGGAATGTCTCCATGAACAAGCTCATGCTTTAAACAGTTTCCAAGGGCCCAACCACAACCCATATTTGCAAACATACAACTCTGGTTGGAGAAATCATTTAAATTTTAGTTGTAAGAGTGATAATAACAATGTATAAACTTCACAACCACCGTTTTAAGCACATTATAATTTCTCAAATTCTCATGGATATGCACCTCCTTATGTTGTACCTCTTAGAAGAAATCTTGAGGAAACATTGCTGACATGATCAAAGAATTGATGTCTTATCCCAAGTGCAGGAGTGTTAAAGTTAACTATATAAATAACCCGACAAGACCGAGGTCGAACCATAAGGAAGTTAACTATATAAATTATAAATAATAATAATAATAATAACAACAACAACAACAATAACATCAATAACAACAACAATGATGATGGTGGTGAAGATGAGTTAAAGAGGACTTTGAGATGTAAGATTAATGTGAAGATTATACAATAATAAAAATAAATGTCATGGTTAGAGGATGCACTAATAGTATTATAGATACGTATTAATTATCAACAAGATCATATTAATCATCTTATTTATATAATACCATACTTATAAATTTTATCAAGTATTCATGATGCTAATTTATGTTGTTAACCAATCAATTTCCTCTCATAATAACGATGTCGGCCGAAGACTATAAAGGATCAAATATTTGATGTACCAAGTGTTATACAACACTAATCTAGATTAACCATTTAACAAGTAAGGTATTAAGAATTAATAAGATAAAAATGATAAGACATGTTAATAGCAAGTTGTTTAGGATATAAGCATTGAAGTCCATATTGAGTTTATATTATACTTATCCTAACACCATTAGTGAAACCTTTTTACCTTGACATAATTAATTTAGCTAGAAATTATAAAGAAGAAAAACTTAAAGAAACAATACAAGAACATAAACATGATATAAGTTAACTAAGTACAGTAAAGAAAATGAAAAGGATGAACAGGAGATTAATAAAAACAAAACTTAAACACTGCAAAAATATAAAGAGAGAGAGCAAGAACATGATCTTGATATAGAAAACAAGATACCCAGATGAATGGCAAATGCCTTCTTTTATAGGCTAAAATTCAGAACTATTCATATGGTAATTGATAATTGATGTAATGGCCAACTATTGATTAGTGGACTTGGGGGGCAACATCACTCAAGCACTTTGGTTGGATTAATTGACATTGATGCAATCAGAATTTAAAATTTTTTTTCATGAAAGTTGTTGGAAATTGTCTTTTCCTTTCACCCACCAAATGTTAGATCATTTGGAGGACTACAGCTCAGGATATGTCTAAAATACTGAGCAGTGCTACTGGTGGATATGTTGGATAGCCCTCATGCTCTTATCTAGATGAAATCTCATTTCTACCATCCAAAATTGACTTTTCCTTCTACCCATAAAATTTTAGATTATTTGAAATTTTAGAACTCTAGTTATAGGTAAAATTCTTAGTAGTGTTTGGGTTGGATTGCAAGATAGATTCAGACTTCTATTTTGTGGCTAAACTTTGAATTTGAAAATGACAAATTTGGGTCTTTCCACCATGAAAGTTGTAGGCCTATTTCTTATCTTTCTAGCCATATAAATTAATATGAAATCCAAGATCTATAGCTCTAGATATGATCCAATGACTGAACACTGTTTGAATTTGAAGTGAATCGGCATCTCCTTCGTAAACTTAGCCTTTTCTCTGTCCTTTCACTTTCAATAGTTAATCACAACAATTAATCCTTTGAATTGTGAGAATACTTGCATTTAAAATGAACATTTATCATAAATTAAAGGTATCTTATATTATCAAACTTGTTTTTATGAAACATGCTCTAGTTCAGGAGTTATTAATACTTTAAGTGCAAAATAATGATATAAAACCTTAATAAAAATACACTATTAAGTACTAATCACCCCCCTAATGATCTTATTAATAGTTCCAAGTAATCAAAGCATTAAAATAGAAATTTTTTTTGCAAGTTTCCCAAAGCAGGACATTTATTATTTAACTTCCATTACTCTATCCAAGTAAACAAACTCTCATTAAATTTATATATATATATATATATATTTGCTTCATATTGTTGAAATAAGATATTGATAAACCTTTTTTTTTATATGCTCAATGTATGAAAACATAAATAATGGGGCTTTTATTAGAAGAAAACAATATTATGTTTTAATGTTTAAGGTTAACTTCTTTGAATTGGAATTATTATTATTATTATTATTATTTTACATATAATGTAAAACACAATGCATCTTAAATTCATATAATGAGCTTTTGGCTAATTACTCCAAGACTAATTGGTCTTAGGGCATTAGGTGTTGAGACACCCCTTCGAGCTTAATAACTTGGGTTGCAGATATTGATATGTAGATAGTGCAATGTTTAATTCCCTTAAGCTTTTCTTTTCAACCCATGTAAGAAGCGTTGGGTCAAAGCTCCCAAGTCAGTTGACTTTAGGGTATTAGGTGTTAAAACACCCCTTCAAGCTTAATTGCTTAGGTTAGCGAGGCCACGAAACCAAAATTATCTATGTTTTTATTTCCTTTTTTTATTTTATTATCTTTTTTCTTTTTTTTTTGCAAAATATATATTATCCCTTTTCTTTAGTTGTTACCTTTAACAAAAGAACATAAATAATGTAATAATTCAATATGCAACCCACAATCATATGTTAAAGTGTGTGTGTGAAAATGAAGGTTTAAAAATACTTGTTTTAATGAGTATATGAGCAAAAGCAATAAATAATAATGCGAGATTTTATAAACCTAAATATTTCAAGAAGTATTATAATAGACCTTGTTAACAATGTTTACTAGGATGGGTCTTAAGAGTCACTTTAACAAAACAACTCTATGACTCTGCTATCATAATAACAACGATTTTGCAAATAGAAAACACAACTAGTAAAGTATTTTTTTATCAACTGATTAGTACTCAAAAGTGCATTTTTATCATGGTTTTATA